>CM031239.1:1005504614-1005654521 GCA_018340775.1 Taxus wallichiana var. yunnanensis
GATCATCTCATGCTCCTCGGCAAGCGATGATCTATATCCATCTCAATAGCTAGAGCTTGTGCTAGCTCCTCATGCATATGCCTATATGAGGGGAATCCCACATATGGCCTCCATATAATGTCCACTGGGACATACCCCTCTAATAACCATTGGAAATAGGCCACATCATGTGTGGGCTCAGTATGATCTCTGCTCTCAATAGCTTCGCACCCATCGCTGTACCCCACCCACACAAATCTTAGTGGGAATGCATCAACCGGGGGCATCCCTACTGGCCGCACACAAGCTATGTGCTCATAAGCCTAGTAGTGTAGTAAGAAGGTATAACATAGGTTGAACTGCGTAGCCGCCCATATGCCCACAACTCTCTGTGCGGCTGCTACACCAGGAATGCTCTGCACCGGGAAAAGTGGGTCTCCTCTATCATCATGTCATGGAGTACCCCCATCAATGATTGGGAAAACATCCACCCTCTCGCATCGGTGCAAGGGCTAAAGCACACTACCTCCATCAAAAGAACCACTAGCTTTGTCTCCTCCGGATGGATAGGTACATCTCTCCATATCGAATATTGGCACTATGGAATGTCGGCTCACCATCCCTCGCTAAACACCATCGGCATCACCTCCTTCGAGGCCTTGGAGGAGATAGAGTATACTGCGTACCCAATATAGATAGCCGTAGAATCCTAAACACATCCTCCAGGGGGTGATAGTGATCTCACCCATCGCAGGTGGAACGTGTTGGTTGCGGAATCCCATTTAGTGATGAGCATGACCATTAAACTAGGCTTTGAATACATGCCGGTATCGCGGACTCCACTTAGGCCAACCGCTCTCACATGCCGCACTCCTCGGGGTCACTGCGCCACACACTATCATAAGTAGGGTGGAACCTTGTCTGCATGTGTAGTTGATCTCTCCCTATATCCAATATAAAAAAAATTAATCTACATTTATCATACTCATACTCACCTATTATCATTTTCCCGCACCCTATTTTCACCCTACCCATCTCAACCACCTAGCCCACATCACTTTTGGACCTTTGTTCCCAAAAAACCATGACTAGTGCGAGTTCCCTTTAACCGACCCGATCACCCTTTACCTTTATCGGCATCGGTCACACTTGTTTGGTGACCAAATACGGTTCAACTTTATCAATGCCGGCCACACTTGACCGACGCTTGGTCACTTGTGGTGGTAAAAACCCGCGATCCCAAAACCCCCTTTCAGAAAAACTCCCCCTTGCCCCTTTTACCCACCTAAAAATTACCTACACTACCCTTGCACCTCAACCCATCCCCCCTCTCCCATTTATTACTCTCCCCATTCCTATTTTACCCACTTTCCCCCTATTCCCAAATTTTATTCTTTTCCCCACCCCAAAAACCAAAAACCAAAACTACAACCACAATTTGTAAATCACCTAATCTATTTAACGCAATACAACTAGATTTGGACACTTACCTCATCATGCTTTGTCGTCTCGGTGTTTCACATCTAGCCACCGCACTTTGGTGGCCCACTCGATCCCTCTCGGCCTCCTCGCCATCACCAAATCGCTACCCACAACCAAATCAAATCACTCACACTGATCCTGTGGACCCGCTTCTCACCAACCAATCACCTGCCGTTCACACCACCAACTCAATGCTCGTTTCATCCGGACACTTCTCTCTCTTTTCTCTCTTTTGTCATTTTCTCAAATTGTAATATGACAAATGAATAACAAAAAACATGGATTTTTATTTTTATAACAAACCCGACCTAACCGACGTTGGTTTTCCTTTACCGACATCAGTCTCGTGCCCTACCTTATCGTGGATGGTTGCCCTATACCACGTCGGTTACCCTTGACCAGCATTGGTCACCCTATCTAGCACAAAACCCAACATTTTACCCTATTCCCTACCTATCCCTCCTTTCCCCTGACCATTTACCCTTTACCCTTTACCCTAACCATTTACCTCACCTACCCTTTACCTTGACTATTTACCTCACCCTCTTGACCTCCTCATTTACTACCTCTTTTTCCTCCTTTGGGGACTCTTTATTTTTCTCATTCCTTGGCCTTACATGTGCCATGCTATATTTGGACTGACCATCGCTAGTGACCTTTGATCTCATGTGATTCATAATTGCTAAACACTTTTACTTGTGTTGATTGACCTAATGACCTTACCTAGCCTATTGCTATGACCGTTTATCCTGACCCTACCTTTAGTGTATCGGAACATACCTAAATGTTCCTGCACCTAACCTACATCATGTTTCCTGACCATATCCTATACCTTGGATACCGAAATCACTTCAACCTTGTTTGGATAAACCTATCGACCTTAGACGATGTAGAGTTTTCCTACTCTTCAACCTGGTAGCGTGTTGTAGTTTATACATGTGTGTGCATTTGACTATTACTACCTTTGACCTTGACCCATTACCTAGATTGCCCACGTAGACCTTTAACCCTTTTCCCCCGTTAACCACCTTCCCCTTTCTCACATTTCTCTTTTATCAAACCACTCACCGATCTATGCCTTCGGCCTCGTCAGTTCTTGGTTTGAGGGGGATCACCTTCACCCACACATGGGGCAACCACATCTTATTTTTGTTAGCATCACTTACCAATACAAGCTATGCACAATAAAAAGGGCAAAATGTAGACACTAAAATTAGGTCACACTCCCCTTTGTCCTCGAAAATAAATACCTTTCATCACATTCACCCAACCATGGCCCCCTTCACCCCACTAATATTAATTTAATTAAATTAATTCATTATCCTCACCATATTTATTATTTAAATATCTTAATTTAGATAATATCCACACATACACCTCACCTAGACACCTCATCAAACCAACTCACCCTAAGACCTATTCTTAGTAAGTTGTCATAACTAACTAAGACTTACCCAAACCCTAAAAATCAATGCCTACATTCTCTCTAACCACATTCCCACATGCGTGTACAAGACACTTCGGTCTAATCCACTCAGTTAACAACACGAGATCCCGAGAAAATCAAGAGGATCTCCCTAGTTTAGTAAACCTAGGAAATCCCGCCTTGACCGATGCCGGCCATTACCCTAACCATCTCGGTTAAGCGAAACTACCATCATCACCTTTTAATCCCCAAAACAACCTTATTTTGGAGGTTGGAAAACATTGGGAACATTCCTGAGAGATATCACATCTTCTGAGAACAAATTTCAGTGAGAACACACATGCAAGGAAGGAGATCAAGCATTTTCTCCTGCCCAGCCATCCAACAATCACCCCAAAGCAAGGAGTTGATCCAATCAGGAAAGAAGGAGAGCACATGCAACCCATGCAGGAGCTTTCAATGTTTGGTGATCCTCAACAACATTTAAACCCTTACCAGCACCTTCACTTATCACTCACAGGAACCCAGGACCAGAATCCAAGTAAGTGGAACATTGTATTCCTCTGGTTCATTTCATTTCATCATTATATTGTCACCCTTTGTTCTCTTGGCCATCCACATGAACTCCGTTAATACTCACCCCTCCATATACCCATTAAAACCTCACCAAATCCCTCCCAAACCACCCAATACCTCATTCCGACCAACCAAAGTCCTTTGTGCCATCACAAAGGAGACCCAAAACTCATTCTATGGCATTCCCAGAATTCCACAATAACCGCACCGGTTACACCCAACCGCCGTTGGTCACCCTTAACCTAGCATCGGTCTTTGTATTTTGCCCATACAACCCAGGCGAATGTTGACCTATCCACCTAATTCCACATCACCCTTATTCACCTGTGATTTTCTTGAGACCTCTGTCAAACCTGCAGAGACCCAAAACTAGTTACTTGACCTTCGGATCTTATTTTAACCTAGCCTGTTAGATTAGATCTTTCTTATTGTGTTTTAAGTGAGATACCTAAATCATTTCAAATTACAATAGGATTTATTTTAATACCCGCATTAAATTGTTTTAAACAGTGGACTGACAACCGTCTAGGGAGTATCACACTTCTCAGATCTAGCACACGCTAGGCATTTCACTGCACATATTGTTTAACTCTTTTATGGTGGTCTTGTTTTCCATTACAGGTAGTTCCTTCTAGCCAAAAGGAAGCTCTCACGATCAACTGTGGATTCAAAAGTCATACGCGCGTAACAACCAACCAACCAACATTTGAACAAGTATTCCTCCTATGCGATTACCCTATCTATTTCATTAATATTTCAAAGAAACATCTAAGAATCAAGTGAAACACGGACACGTAGTGGAATTTGGTACATAAATTGTGAAGTAGAGGGACATACTAAGGATAGTTGTCCCATAGAATAGTATGCACTCCATATTGTATATTATGAGATATGTCATTTAGACCATGATGCAAGCCACCGCCCATTGTTGCAATGCACGATAAGAAAGAACGTGTCCTGCTTTACAAAATTTTCTAGTCCACAACTCACACATCTTGAAGATTATGTTGATTGATCGATCAATGATGCCATTGATATTGGTGTACGATAGAATGGAGTTGCAAATAACTCTAAGGCTAAAAGTGAGAAATACGGTCAAGATCATACTCAAGGGTGCTACAATCAAAATGAAGGGCGCTTTAAGAGAGGCCATGGTAGTGGTCAAGGATACCGTGGTGGATTCAGAGGCTGAGGCCATGGTGGCATATGAGGCGAGTTCCCGTTATGGGACATGTTATACGTGTGGATCTCCTAACCATTACGGTGTGAGTGTCTTGAATGTTAGTTGTTCTTTTTGTGGAAAGAATCATAACTATGAAGAGTTCCCAAATTTATATGAACATCTGAGCAAGAAGCATAAATAAGAAAACAAGGGCGCAAGGATGGTTAGAGTACAACACGTCGTGGAATACCAATGGATGCCAAAGTTAACAATATATCCCCGAGATGGTACTGTGAAGATTACTACACACGCGGCGAGGTAGCACACACTAGAAAGATGTTGTAATAGAAGCCTACCATTACTAAGGAGGAGGTTTTGCATGCAAAGTATCCAGACCCTACACATTAGAAGGAGGTTTATCAAGAAACCATGGAAGTACTTAGAAATTTGTAGGGTGAGATACAATGTTTAAAGAAGCAAATGATGTGGAAGTTGGAACAAAATAAGGCAACTTACATTCTCCACTCGGATGTTGATGATATGAAAGAAGTATGCAAGATGCTACGTCAAGAGAAAATTATTCCATTATTAGGGAGTTGGTTAAAGGGAACACTCCACGCACTGTATTGAGAATGGATGGTAGATTCTGCATGCTAATCTTCCTCCTTGTATCTTGGATTATGACAAGTAGTATAATCGAATGTTGTTGTGGATGGTTAGATTTTGAGTAATATTTTGATTGACACAAGCGAAGTGAATGTAATTACTTTATATGCATGGGTTTAAATGGGAGACCTCATTGCAACCATCTTCTAATGTACTATTTATAGAAAATTAGACTAAGGCCACGCCAATTGGAGTCTTGAATGATGCATCAATTACTATACGGGGGCCAAGTT
The DNA here is from genome assembly GCA_018340775.1 of Taxus wallichiana var. yunnanensis. Lineage (NCBI taxonomy): Eukaryota > Viridiplantae > Streptophyta > Pinopsida > Cupressales > Taxaceae > Taxus > Taxus wallichiana. The sequence continues at coordinate 1,005,510,139 of CM031239.1, forward strand.
CACTAGGGATTTTGAGGTTTTGGTGCTTGCATGAAGCGGAAAGCTTCCCAAATCTACTTGGGTGCCCTTGATGATATGAAAATAATGTCGATATACATTTCTATAAGGGATATACCAGTTTTGAGAACAAGGAGGAATGAGTTATTATCCCTTTGACAGATGGAAAATCTGCACCTTATGTTGAGCCTTTAAGTGAAGAAGTCTTGAACAGAATTTATGTGCACACCATTCGAGATTTAGAAGCACTTGATCCATCTAAGGAATGAATTCTCTAGTGAGATGATACATAGTCCATTAGTGATACTAAAAGTATTTCCTTTGATAATTGGACACATGACACTTATGAGATGGTTCAACACGAACTAAGAAGCGCAGACTTCACATGTAATCATGCCGCGTTGTGGTAGGTAGTTAGGTAATAACTAGGTACCTTGGTACACTAGTGAAGGAAACCTTGATGTAATCCTATGGGCTATGGAAGTACAGTGGATGGATCAGGTGGAAAGAAGGAACATGTTAGTCTATACCTTGTGTAGGATAACAATGCACTAGTGGATGGTTCATAGAGATAACCTCATAGAATGGAGATGAGTGAGAATTACCTTATCAGCAAGGTTTCTCAGAAGTAATGCACCTACTCAGATCTATGAATATCATGGTAATAATCATGTTCAACTCCACATTCAATGGTGTGAGAGACTCGGGACAGAGGGGTAGAAACCTTTACCACCTTCACTATGGGTGCATAAACTCTATTTCACCTTACGGGTTACGCGTGCACGTACTGGTATGTTTATGTGGAGTTGAATAGAGAGACTGGAAATTGGCAAGAATTAATTACAGGTATGATCCAAACTTTTGACTATTTTAACAATAAACCTCAGTGAATAAGGCATTAGAGGTTATGAAGCATTTGACTATGGGAGATAGTGTAAATTGAAGAACTCCTTCAGGAGTTACTTGGTGAGTCAGACCTAGTAGCACACGATTTGAAGAATTAGAAGAGACATATGTAGAACAACTTGAATGTGCTTTCCTAGAGAAGGAAAAAGGAAAGATGGTCTACATGATGGATGATGAGGAAGTGGAAAACTTGGACATAGATCATTCAGAGGGTATGCACGAGGTCTTAGGCGGTGTGGCCGAGAAGGAAAGGCGCCTACCATGATCCTATGAAGACAATAAAAGTGAACATTGGAACAATTGCTAAGCCTAAAGAGGCCATCATTGGAGACTCTGGTCTAATTTTGAAGTGTCCAATATAATTGAGTTACTACACTATTTCTAGGACATGTGTCCTAGGGGTTATCATGAGTTGAAAGGAGTGCATGAATCTTTGGGTGAGATGAATATTAAGTTAAAGGAAGGTGCACACCCAGTTAGGAAAAGACCTTAAAGGATGAACCCTAACCTACGTGTAAAATTTAAAGAATAAATTGACAAGATGTTGATATATGACATCATTGAGCCCATAGAGGAATCATAGTGGGTCAGCCATATGGTAATCAATATAAAGAAGGGTGGAAGAATTAAGATTTTTGTGGACTACGGGGAGTTGAATGCTGCATGTGTGATTGATCCTTTCCCTACACCATTCACGAAGAAATATTAGAATCCATTGCAAGAAGTGATATTTACTCCTTTAGAGATGTGTTTTATGGGTATCATCAAGTAAGGATTTCTAAAGAGGATCAAAAGAAGACAACTTTCACCATTGAATGGGGAATTTTTGCATACATGGTGATGCCCTTTGGATTGAAGAACGCGCCTGCAATATTTTCACGTATTATTGTTCAAGCATTCTAGGATTTTATCAAAAATTATTGCAGGTTTACTTGGATGATTGGATAATGTATGGAATTTTCAAGGATCATTGTGACAATTTGTTGTCATGTAATGTGCAACAAGGAAATTGATAATTTTCCAGCATGACAATGATACCCCTGTGCCAAAATTTTCAAGTCCTATCCTTCCTAGGAACCCCAGTCCACTCAATTAGTCCAGTGACCTCCTATATGATGTTAACTCAGTCCCCTAGGTGATTTAGGAAAGTCAATTCAACCCCCCTAGGTGATTTTAGGTGTTCTTGGAAAATGCAAATTTGGGTAGTCATGGGAAGGGCTATCATTGGTCTTCCTAGAATGAGCGACCCATGGAGTGGAGCATCAAAGAAAAAATAAATGTAGAGGTGAATTGAATGTCTAGAAACATCATGGAAGTTATTTTGGAAGATTCAGGGAATATTTGGAGAGTTTGGAGTAGTTTGATCAAAAACAGGGTTCACAAGCCTAGGCAGTGCACATGCCAAAAATGATGTTGAGCTTCAGAAGGTGATTCCGGGAGCTCCGGATGGAGTTAGAAGAAAAAAAGACATATTTAGAAAGGGAATTACAATACCTAAAATATGGTGAAATTATTTTTTTCACAACACTTTGGTGCAATATGTCTGCAATCATTTTTTTCTCAAGCCTAGGTAGTGCACAAGGCCGAAAAAGTAACTAAACTTCAGGAAGTGATTCTAGGAGATATGGATGGAGTTAAGAGATAAAAAAAATATCATTGGAAAGGGAATTAAAATACCTAAAATATGGTGAAATTATATTTTTCACAACACTTTGGCGCAATAGGTTTGCAATCAGTATTTTCTAGGCTTAACTATGGAACTAGAACAAAAATCAAAATTTTAAGGGCATATATGGAAGAATCAAGATATAATAACCCAACCATTAGATTCATAATGACAATTACAATCAAATTCATATAAAATTTCACCAAAAACTTCCATCAAGAGCTCAAGTTATTACTGTTTCAAGTTCGCTCTCAAGACCTCATACTTAGTCAAATTTTGAACAGGACACGTGTCAGCACCAGGAGCCTAACACATTTTTGTGTCCCTTACATCCATCAATATCAGGGATATGAGGGACATAAAATTTCTCCTAACCCCTTTTTAGCCTCTTGGACCCTAATATGACCTCCCGTATTGCCAGTTAAGCCCTCGGGAGCTAGTTGGAGCCTTACCTCTCACCGTTGGATCTCCGCCAAGTGTCGCGATGAGGCGCAAAGTGGAAATTGATGTCCCCTTCATCCCTTTGGATGAAATGGATGAAAGGGACAAAAAATGTGCCCTCCCCTCTCCCTCCTTCCATTTTTAAGATATAAATACGACACTTAGTGCATTTTTGCTCATTTTTCCCTCACGCCTCCATATGTTGCCAAAACTCTGCCAAATTTTCTCCATATTTGAAAGTGAGGTTTTTGAATTCAATAAAATACATGAAATCCTTTTTCATCTAAAAAAACATAGTAATATCAGAGAAAAATGGATCAAAATGATGAAGAACGAAGAGAAAACAAAGATGTTTCACCAAATAACTATGAAGTCTCCAAATCAAAAAATCTTCATATCTTGAAAAATACAAGTTAGATCGAGATGTCATCTTTACAAGAATTTCTAATTTTTCAATATGATAAATATGCAACAAATGGGAGGTTAATGGTTCCCTGGATCATTTGTTTCAACAAAAATCCCATTTCGTGCCCTACTTCACATTCATCAGATTTCCCATCAATTCAACAATGGAAACAAGATAAAAACTTGAACATTAACTCCAAATAAAAAACCTATCGTAATGGATTTAATTTCATAGAAATCGGAGATAAAAACCAAACCGAAAAATTGTGAGCTCCATTAATGGCCACCATGGCAACTTTGTGCCCGAAGCCACTACCAGGCAAAATTTTAAATTTTATTTCCAAGCATTCTAATGGGCAAAATCAAGTGAAATTCGGAGGATGTGACCGTGATGATGAGCTGAGTCTGAAAAAATATGTTCCATTGCAAACCGAGTAGTGGAAGTCCACTTTCTAAAAATAGTAATTTTTCTATACAAACTTGCTATGTTTGGGAAGTCACCATCAAAAGCATCTATGGCAAAGGCAGTGTGCATTGAAGATCACCAGGAAGCCAGAATGATTATCCAGAGTAGAAAACAATGAAAATGACCACTTACTAAAAATAGTAAGCTCCTATATAGTGCTTACTAAAAATAGTAAGTCACCCAAGAAGTGGTCGAGGTAAAGGTAGTGTGCACAAGAGTGAATGAGGGAGTTCATCACATCAGGATGGTTAAGAAGAGGCAAAAATCACCTCTTACCAAAAATAGTAAGTCTCCCATCTGGGCACTTGCTATTAATAGTAAGTCACACTCAAAGGGTAGTTTTGGCATAATAGGACATAGAGGGATGATCATTTAGGTCAACATCATCATTTGAGATCATCATAGGCATTTCTCATAGGGCATTCGAGATCCATCTCAAGTAACTTGACAATGTTTTTGACACTCACTACATGGTTCGGGTCACATGTATATCATGTGCAAGGTGGAAGTTGCGGTCATCGGCAGAATAATTCATTTAATAGTGTTCTTAAACACTCAACCCAAGGTGTCATGGAACCATCCTGAAGGAGTTTCTAAAGGTGTATGGAGTTTGAAGATTCAGAGTTTCACTACATTTGGAGCTTTCCATTGATAAGGATCAACAGAATTCATCAGGAACAACATCTCCTCTTCTTCTCTCTCTCTCTTTCTCTCTCCTCTTCTCCCAACTTTATCTCACTTTCCAATATTCTAATTTCTCATTGGGGTTGCAATTTTTCATATGTCTTAATGTTCCTAATGTAATAAGTCACCTTTATGTTATAAAAGGGACTTAAAAGTTTCCTAGAAAGTTGAAAAGTTTTAACTTGTGCGAGGGCATATGAAAAGGCATTGGGGGGTAGATTATGAGTCACCTCTCATTCTATAATTTATAAAGCAATTCCCATTTCAAAGGGTTGGTGATTGATTTTGTAAACTCAAGAGTGTATTGTACTTTGAGAGAACAAAAGAGATAACCATTTTCTTCCACTTTTCCCCCTCACTAGTTTTTTTTTCATTCCCACACTATGTACAAATTTTCTTTAAGTAATCAATACAAGAAGAAGGAGTTTATAGCTTTCTTTGACTAAGTTATTTCTTGATACTTTATGATCATAAATTCTATTTGTTCTTGTTGTTATTTAGAGAGTTGTTTGTTCTCATAAATGTATGTGTTGAATTTTCTAACTAGTGTGTGTAGGAATATGATTTTCTACATGTAAAATTAGTTTTCCTATATCATTTCTCACTCCCCTTTCCCACCTTACAGAAAAATTACTCTCTAGCAAGAAATTACTAGCTTTGCCACAGGGTCAATGGAGTGCCCCTGTTGGATCCCTGACCACAAGGCCACCAGAATAGTCCACCTTTTTACTCATGCATGCATATATGATAGTTGCACCGGTTAAGTAGAGGGACTTAGACTCCCAAAGCATTGGCAAGAAATCCACCAATTTTTCCCCAAAAATTTTCTTACTAAATTTTTTTGGCACCCACCATGGGGTAGATTTAGTAGCATCTACACCCAAAATACGACCGCAAGGTCCAAAAATTCAAAAAATCAGATTTAAAAAAACAAAAAAATTCATGAAAATCCATTGATACACTGTGAATTTCTACATGTGACCTTTCATATTCCACAATGTCCTTTCATATTTCAATTGTAAGAATTTCCAAAAGCTAGTTGAAAGGAGATACACCAGGTTGAATAGATCGAGAGGAATTGTCGACCCCACTTTTCGAGGCTTTGTAAAATCAGCAAGGATGAGTTAGAGACAATCCCTACTATTTTTCTCAAGCCTCATCCCCATCCAGGGTCTTCAAGCACTCACCCGACAATCCTATCCAATCTCCCATGGATAGTCCCCTTTAAATTCCATCTTTTTTCAACCGCCATTGGACATTGAGTTCCCAGGAGGAAGAAGAATTTGTAGAATATTTCAGTAGAAGCAAGAGCTAAAGAAGAAGTAGAAATGACAATGGAAGATGAAGCTAGAAAGACCTCAACCCATTGTTCCATGGGGAAGAAATACATGCCCACTTGCTCTTGAACCCCCTCTTCACGATCTACCAACAAAAGTTCCCGTAAGAAATTTCCAAAGTTCAAAGGAGATGGCACACAGATTCCTGAAGAACACATCGCTGTTTTTCTACATCATGTGAAATTATTGGTGTCCAACATGAAGATGTTACTATAAGATTATTCGTGGAGTCCCTCTTGATGGAGAAAAAGCAATCAAACAAATATATGTTCTACCTCTTTCCCGCCCAATCCATCACTTGATCCTAATATTAGTTAGAACAACATCAATACTACCTTTCGAGGAAATATTTAAATCAATCTAAAGACTATCAGACCTCTAACATGTGTGTGATTTTGGCTCAAATGAAGAAAGGAGAAGGTGAAACTTTTATGACAAAAAGTATGATCCAAATCAAAAACATGCAAATGCAGATCTAACAATCCCCACAAAATCTCAAAGTAAAGTGGAAGTATAAACAAGAATAATCCAAATCACACAAAAGTATACACACATAACACAACATGTACGTGGTTCACCCAATGTGGGCTATGCCCACCAAAGATAGAGATCTCATATATATAATATAACAAGAGATTAAAACCAACTCTTCTACCACAAGAGTACATGTATCTCTACAAGAGTATCTCTTCCTCCAAATATTCAACTATATCTTCACGAGTACACTAAATCGTTCCTCCATACCACCCAGATGTGTCTCCTCCATATCTCTAAGTGTTAGGAAATAATTGATAAAATATGCGGAATAATCCCTCATAAATCACATCAATAGAAACTAATATGGAGAAAATATTACAGATCTCAAAATAAAAGTGTAGAATAAAATAACACAACACAAAGAGACAATATTTAATTTGGTTCAACCAATTTGGGATATGTCCACCAAGAATCACTTGCTCATATTTTATCATAAGCCACCACTCTCTCAATACAATACCCCAGATCCTACTTTGGGAGCTATGCTGAATAATACAAATCTCTGAAATTCACACCCGAATTCAAAGCACATCTCACAACTAAAATGTTTTTCTCCTTATATCATATGCATAAAACCATATAAATATCTAACAACTCGCTTAAGTTTTACAAAACCAATATCATCTTCAAAACCATGGGCAAATGGCGCATCCCATAAACCTATGGGTCAAAATCCCATGCCCATATGAGAAAATCACGTTTCTTTACCGATATCATTCTACTTCCTATGGCACGTTTTAAGGCCCAAAGTTTTTTGGGGCTTATTTTTCAACAAGCTTAGATGATTGGCTCCGATGAGGACTTACATGAAAATTGTATAATAATCTTAGTGTATCTAACATTCTTCAACACTTTCACACATGCAGAATATTCGTAATATGGCACCATATTCTAACACTTTTGGATCTACCCGAGTGCACTACAATCATTTTCTACAAACACCACAGATCTCACATTACGAAGCTAACTTTAGCATCATTAATCATGCAACCAAGCTCTTATCATCTTTGTGAATCTACAAACAAGACCTTAGAAGGGTATACCAATGCGCAATTGTAACCATGCATCCTATATTAAAAAGTCTCCTCCATTTTAGCTGAATCATACGTAAACATGGAGACAACTTCCTCTACAATACTAGATTCGTATGGATCAACAATACATCATGATCTCATGGATATGTAATAAAAGATCTCACAACATGTGGATCTACAAGAATGAACAATAACCCTAAGTTATTTGCACACTATGCAATCCATTACATGAGACTAAACAATACAAAGGAAATATTGTAGAAGATAATACCATCTTCTCACCAACAATGTACCTGCACTTTCCTTCTATTCAACTTCTCTCTATGAAAGCTCTTGTCTTCATGTAATCTATTTTTTATTTTTCTTCTTCTTCATCCTTTTAACCAAGGATAGCTCAAGTGAAATTCATTTCTTATGTTCTAACCCTAGTTTTCTAGCTTATATAAGCTTAGAAAAACTTAGGGCACCTTAGCTATGCATTTACAACCTTTAAATCAACTTTAAAACAAAAGCTAGATTAAATTCCCATGAGTTAAATATAAACTTTCATGCTCAAGTAACCGATGACACTTCGATTACCTTGATTAGACATGGTTACCGATTCTTATCGACGTAAATTCGGTTAATATGTAATCGGTATAACCAACTTTGGAGTAAAGACCGAAGGTGTAAATCATGCTAACTATGAAGTAATTCAGCTCCACAATCCTAACAATCTCCCACTTGGAGATAAATTGTTGAACTTGTACATGTACATGTACATCACCATCCTCTACATACCATGAAGACCATCTATTCTTTATATCAACAATTCTCTCAAATGAAATCAGGAAGATTAAACTATCTTCTAAAACCAAGAAGATAATAAACATGTGACTTACCATATCCTTACATTAAGCTTACACGATCTTTGATATTACGAGCTAACCATACATTAAGCTCCCACTAAATCATAACTCCAAGCCTCTCATGCAACTAAGACCACCATGACTAACACACTTGCAAGAGCTCCCACTCAAACTAAAATATTGAGCTTCAATCGCAACCATAGCCATACCTATAAAACCAACCATGTTCTCCATACATTTATCCATGTCTCCATACACCCATCAATGCAAATGACAAAGACAAGTCAAACTAGAATATGCAAAAGCAAAACAAGATCTTGGATAAAGACAACCCAAATGATTTTTACCTATAAAATGGGTGATCAATCCATAAACTTGCATAAGTCAAAGAATCCTAACATAAAAAATATGAAAATCCAACACCACATAAATAACTAGCATGTCCAAGGAAATCATCTGTAGATAACATCTCCCATGGAGTAAGATAGTAATCAAGAGGAAATAAAAACATCCCCTACTCGTGCTCAAGGAATCCATGTGTAAATCAAACATATGCATCATCATAGAATCACAAAACTGAATCGATCCACATGTACAAACTCACCATGTACATCCATCCATATCTCCAGGCTCTCCAAGAAGCTCCAAGTCTGCCACCGACTAACTCCAAAGCCGAATATGAATCTTGTGCTCATCAATGTCAATAACAAACATCCATGCTAAACCATGTCACTAATACCAAGTGCAAATACCAAACAAACATGTCATCAACATACTCTACACAATCAACCAAGATGAAAGCAAAACAAGGGCACCATCTAAAAATGGTAAATAAACATTGTTTACTATCAAACCTATGGCCAAACCGACCATGGTTTCTTAACCGACCCTGGTCACTACCTGACCTAACCACGGTTACCAAATGACTGACCACAATTAACTCTAACCGATGACACCGGTCTCTATAACTAGCATATTTTCTCCTTTTTCACCCTTCAAACTTTGAAAATTGCTCTATCATCTAAAACCAACTAAATCAACCATCAACTACCTTCCCTAAGGAATATCTAGGCACCACAAAATAAACTAAAAGTGACATCACAAAGTAATAAACTCAAAATACCTGCAAAGTGTGACTGCCCTCCAAAACCAACTTGTGCCTTCTGCCACTCTGAATAGTAGCAATATCCTCTCACTCCGCATGTGCATCATGTATCCAATCCTATAATGCCAACAACCATGACTTGCTCCCATTGAACACGAAATCCCCTGCACTACCTCTAACACCAATCTCAAAAGCTAATATGTTAGTGAGAAATAAAACTAGATGAAAGAACTATAAAATTGATTCCCTTTCTTCTTTGAGAATACTTCTACACCACATAAGTTTAGACTTCTTGTGAAGTAGGTGAATCACCTTCTTTCCATCCATGTGTACTCAACATCTCTCGTTACCTACAACTGTGTCTAATCATGATTTTCATTGAGGATCTCATCCTTAGACTAGAAACCCTTGTCTTCAAGATTCCACAAACCGAGAAATAATAGTCAAACAACACCAAAAACCATGGTGTAAATCTATGCACACTATCTAAACATAATATCAGTTGCTCCAACAAAAGAAATAAAAAATGAATCATATAGAGATACCTGACTCAAAGTCTCAATGGAATAAACCGAGCCAATTACGTCCTCTTTCTGATCTAAACCATGAAGTGATCCACACATTTCTGCCATGTACACTCTATGTAAGAAACTCAATCCTCCTAACTAGGACAAAAACCATCTCCGCCTCTCTTCTTTGCAAAAAAATCCCTATATATATATAAGTTGCCATAGAGACCGACCATGGTCATCCCCTAACCGACCATGGTTAGCTGATTGATATCGGTTCATCTGTGACCGACCTCGGTTCTCAGACCGATGTCGATGCTACTGGAACGAACCCAACGTTAATCAATTTTGGCATAGAACACCACACCATGTGCCTACTTCGACTGAAGCCGATAGTTGAGTTGAGCCAATCATTTCAAGAAGCATCCAAATCATACAAAACCACTACAATAATAAACCATGCAATAAATTGCATCAAGATGAAATACATCACCTTACTAGCACCAAGATACTCAATTGCATCTTCAATTGAACTGAAGTACATGCTTCTCTGATGGAAGCCCCGCCTCCATTCTCGTGCTACTTCCTCTCTACCAAAGCCCGTGCATCTAATCGCATGAAGGATGCATACTTGCTCCTTTTCTCTATCTATATCTACAATCCAAAACCATGCATGTGCTATTAAAACACAAAGCACTACAAAACTAAGATAAAACCATACCTTTGTAACCTGGATCTACAATCTGACCAACATGCTTGTACCTCCAAGAACCAGGGACACCTCAACAAATAAGATACATTCCATGCATCTCTCCATTTCTTCAGATCTGTGATTTTCTATTTAAAACTAGGTTTCAAGAATGGCAACCATAGTATTATTGATTTTCAGAACCATACCACCGGTCACGCATCTGCCCAGAATTATCATATCGCCAATTGCCACTTAACCAACGTCGGTCACTATAATTTTCAGCAACCTTACTCTTCCAGCTCCCACTTGAGATTTAATCTCTTCTTGTGATCTTCTCATCAGGAAAAAGAAAACCTACTCTCATACATGTCAGTAATACCACTAACAATATACTGAAGCAAAACATTACTCTAAAATAACCAAGCTAACCAAGTTTTGATATCTTTTGGTTGGGATGGCTCTATGCATGGAAACATTTGCAACTATAGAATATCAAATCCAAAATATGCAAATATGGATATAACAATCCCCAAAAATCTACAACAAAATGGAAGTATAAAAAAGAATAATCCAAATCATGTAAAAGTACACACACATAACACAACATGTACCATGGTTCACCCAATATGAGGCTATCCACCAAAGATAGAGATCTCATATATATAATATTGTTGGGGTTAAACCATATAACAATGTTGCACATATCTAAAATCAGATAAAGCATACAAGCAATGAATGCGGAAATAAACTAGAAGATAAAATAAACAAGAGAAAGATAACACCATATTTAACGTGGTTCACCCAGTGTGGGCTACGTCCACCAAGAAACAACCAATATTATTATTTAGTGCTTTACAAAGGAAATACAATGAAGATCTATTGTCTTCTAACACCTCATAAGATGTTCAATGTTTTTCCCTCACTTAACTACTCTTTCTTGCTCACAAGAAAACTAACATGCAAACAATTGCTATTTTCTTCTCTCATACCCTCATACAATGCATGCATGCATATATATCTATTCTAGGCAACTAAATATGATTTTACAATCAAGAAATCATCTTTAAAGAAAAATATTTATTGTAATTCTCATCCAAAAACAAAGCACCATCGCATACGGTGACGATTTCGGATTCATTACTTGCGATGATGCCAATCGATTCTTGATCGATTTTGGTTACCTCTTGATCGATGCGGTCCCATCAAAACCAACAACATGTAAAATCAAGCTTTCTGTGAAGTAATTAAGCTCCACACTCAACAATCTCCCACTTGGAGATCAATTGTTGCACTGTATTGTACATCACCATCCTTGGATCCTTTTCCTTGGCCCGTTTCTTCCTCTTCAAGTCTCAAACTCGAAGACCAACAAAAGTGGAGTGAAGCTCCAACTTCTCCTTACTAATGGATTTGTTAGCATATCCGGGGTTCTCATCCATCAGATTTTCTCTAACTTTAGTTTCCTATCCTCCAACACTGTATGAAGTGATACCTCAACTGAATGTGTTTCGTTCTTGAATGAAATGCCAATTTCTTTTCCAGATGGATCACACTCTGACTATCACTATATAATTTGTAATCCTCTTACTCCTTTCCAAACTCTTCCATGAACCTACTCATCCATATCATCTCATTGCTAGCTTATGTAGCTCAACATACTCTACCTCTAGTAGTAGAAAAAAAACCACAACCTTCTCGTAATCTTGAAATCTAGCTAATTGTCATTCCACCTACTATGAAAACATATCCAGTGGTGCTCCTCCTGCCATCCAAATCTCCAGCCATATCTAAATCAATATAGCCGTGTAAATAAGTATTTGACCCTCCATAACATAACTCCATGCGGATGTCCCTCTCAAATACTTGAGAATCCATTGGACTGATTTCCAATGTTCTTTACCTGGATTAGCCATAAACCTGCTCACAACTCCCACTACATGTGTAATGTCTAGTCTAGTACAAACCATGGCATACATAAGACTTTCGACTGTTGAAGCATAGGGAACACGTGCCATGTACTCAACCTCCTCATGTGATGAAGGAAACTTATATTTTCTCAATTTGAAGTGTCCATATATGTACTAATAGGTTTTGAATTTTGCATGTTAAACATTTCCAACACCTTATTGATATAAGCCTCTGAGATAAATACAACTTCTTTTTTTCTTGTCTCGATGAATTTGCATACCAAGGATTTTCTTTGTAGCTCCCAAATCCTTCATTACAAATGTGCGAGGTAACCTTTCTTTAAGCTTACCAATGCCCTACATACTAGATCATGTAATCAACATATCATCCACATACGATAAAAAAATAACATAGCCACCATTTTCAAGCTTCTTAAAATAAACACAATGGTCAGATTCACATCTCATATAGCCATGCTCAGGAATTAAACTATCAAATCTCAAATACCATTGCCTTGGAGCTTGGTTGAGCCCATATAGGCTCTTTTTCAATTTACACACAAGTTTCTCCTTACCCTTGACTTCATAACCAAGTGACTGCTACATATAAATCTCTTCCTCTAAATCACCATGAAGAAAATTCATCTTAACATCAAGATATTCTAAATGCAAATCTTCTATTGCAATCAAACTTACAACAATACGAATAGAAAGTCATCTTAACTACAAGAAAAAAATCTCATCAAATTCAATACCTGCTTTATGTGTAAATCCCTTTACCACAAGCCTCACCTTGTACCTTTTACCCACCCTCTTCTTCCTTGATTCTATAAACCCATTTGTTCTATAGTGTTTTCTTACCTGCTAGAAACTTGACCAAATCTCATGTATGATTTTGTTCCAAGGAGTCCATCTCCTCATCCATGTCATGCTCCCACTACACGTGGGTATCTACCTACATTTCTTCTTCAAATATTTTTGGTTCACCACTATCAGTCAATAATAAATAAGAAAAAGAAGGTGAAAATCTCTTTGGAGGTCTACTTACCCTTTATGACCTTCTCACTAAGATTTGGGGTGTCTGGGGCTCATTCTATGTTGCCTGTTGCACGTTCATGTCACTCTCTTCAGTGACCAACGTTGGTCTCCTAATACCGACCATGGTTCCTCTGTCTCTCGACCGATGCAATTGCCTCGACCACCATCGATTTGAGAACCGATGCCGGTTCCAATAGTTGTTTGTTCTTAACCCGATCATGTTTGTCGATGTTGGTTATCCTGACCGACATCGGTTTTTGTAGAACCGACGTCGGTGTCTGTGGATGTCTATTTTAGATCCAAAAGTTGATTTTCCTTCAAAATATCATCAACATATTCATGTTTAGGCACCAAAACTTGATCCATGTACATTCTTTTTCATTCCAATCAACGTCACGACTCCTAACAATCTTAGAATCTTCTAAATCCCAAAATTGATATCCAAAATCACCAGAGCCATAACCAATGAAAGTACATCTCTTAGATTTAGCATCCAAATTCTTCCTATTTTCCCTATCAACATGCACAAAAGCTTCTGAGCCAAAAACTCTAAGAAAAGAAAAATCTACCTCTTTTCCAGACCAAGCTTCTTTTGGTATTCCACCATCAAGTGTTGTTGAAGACCCATGGTTAATCAAGTACACTATTGTATCCATTGCTTCTACCGAAACTTCAAATGTAAACCGACATGTATCCTCATTCTTCTAAGACACGTTCCATGATTGTTCTATTCATTCTTTCTACAATTCAATTCTCCTATGGAGTTCTAGGAACCATTCTTTCTCTTTTTATTCCATTCATTGAACAATAATCATTGAAAGCCTTGTTCTAGTACTCACCACCATTATCGAGGATCTAAGGCACTTCAATTTTAAGTTTGTTTCATTTTCACAAGGGCATTCCACCTTTTAAAAGTCTTTAAAACATCAGATTTACGCTTAATACAATAAATTCATACCTTCCTTTTAGCATCATCATGAAAGTCACATAATATTGGGATCCTCCAATAGAAGCTACCTGAGTTGGTCCCCACACATTTGAGTGTACAAGCTCCAATTTCTACTCCTTCTTTGTTGACCCAACCTTGAGAAATATCACTCTCTTTTGCTTTCCAAATATACAATGCTCACAAAATTCAAGATCCAATTGTTTCAAATCGATAACTTACCCTTAGCCTTTGATATCGCATTCCTTTTTCACTCATATGGCCTATCCGATTATGCCACATGGTTGCATCTAAATCTGTAGTAGATAACACGGAAAAGGAATTAGTAACACATGTAGATAGATATAAAGTTCATACATTCTTACCTCTCGCCACAACAAGAGATCCCTTGGTAACCTTCAAGAATCGGGCTGTGAATGTGACCACACATCCAGATTAACCTAGTTTCCTTGTAGATATTAGATTTATCTTGAGGCTTGGCACATGCCTCACATCTTTCAATACCCATGGATTTCCATTTTGTAACTTTATATGAACAACACCTTTACTAGTAATATTACATGGCTCATCATCTCCTAAATAAACTTGTCCAAAATCACCCTAAACATAATTTGAAATAGCCCTTATTAGGGGTAGCATGGAAAGAAGCTCTAGAATCTAAAACCCAAGATTCTAATTTATTATCCAAGGAGAGAATAAGGGCATCTTGCTTTACCTCACTTGCTACATTTTCCTCTTTATCTTTTTCTTTACCTTTGTTTGATGTATTCTCTTTTTTTTTTAATTGGACCAACACTCCTTCTTTCGTGTCCACTCTTTCCTCAATTTCAGCAAAGTAAATCTCTATACTGGAATCAAGATCTATCATTTTTTTGACTCGATCTCCCATTCTTCTTGCTCTTTGATGATCTCTCCTTATATCTTCCCCCGCTTTCTATATTTAAAGTGTTTCTAGATGATGCTTCTCTGCGAGCGTTTTTTTGTATTTCCTCATTAAGGATTACACTAACCACATAATAAAATTTCAAACCTTTAGAAAGCAGACATTGTATTACTTTACAACCATTACCAAGTTATCCCAACTATCATCACGGAAAAGAACGTAAGAATAAAAGTGCTTTCACTTTATCATCAAACAAAATTTATACCAATTTTAATTGATTTACAATGACCGGAAATCATTCAGCGATTAGATACAAATCCACCTTCTTGCATTTTAGAATTAAACAATTTTTTCATCAAATAAACCTTATTGAAGCACTAAGATTTTCATACAAATTTTCTAAAGATTTCATCAACTCTACCATGGTTTTTGCATTTGTAAAATTCGAAGCCACCGATGCTGTCAAGCTCAATCTTATAGATCCCGTAGCCTTTCTATCAAGAACCTTTCATTCTTCATCAGTCATCATGTCTCATTGTGCATTCTCATCTAATGTAAGTATAGATCCTTCGATATAAATAATCCTCTACATGTATCTTCCATAGTTGATAATTAGGACCATCAAATTTCTCTACTCGGTATTTACTATCTATCTTATCATTGCTCTACTCCCACTTAATCAGAAAACCCTTTGTGAGTAAATCATGTCAACACATAAAACCTCCAAAAAATGTTTTGATACCAGTTGTTGGGGTTAAACCATATAACATGTTGCACAAATCTAAAATCAGATAAAGCATACAAGCAATGAATGTGGAAATAAACTAGAAGATAAAATAAAAAAGAGAAAGATAACACTAGATTTAATGTGGTTCACCTAGTGTGGGCTACGTCCACCAAGAAATGACTAATATTATTATTCAGTGCTTTATAGAGGAAATACAATGAAGATCTCTGTCTTCCAACACCTCATAGGATGTTCAATGTTTTTCCCTCACTCAGCTACTCTTTCTTGCTCACTAAGAAAAATAACATGCAAACAATTGCTATTTTCTTCTCTCATACCCTCATACAATGCATACATGCATATATATCTATTTTGGGCAACTAACTATGCTTTTACAATCAATAAATCATCTTTAAAATAAAATAATTTTTCTAATTCTTGTCCAAAAAACAATACCGTCGCATAGGTGACCGATGTTGGTTACCTCCTAACTAATGTCGGTTACCTCTGACCGATTCCGGTCCTTTGTCAAAACCAACAACATGTAAAAGCAAGCTTCTCTCTCGAAGCAATTAAGCTCCACACTCAACAAACATGAATATGTTGCTATAAGATTGTTCGTGGAGTCCCTCCAAGAAAAAGCAACAAAATGGTTCTACCTCCTACCTACCCGATCCATCACTAGTTGGAATGACATCAAGAATGCCTTCGAGGAAAGATTTAAATCAACTGAAGACTATCAGGACCTCTTGGTGTAGTTGGCTCAAATGAAGAAAGGAGAAGGTGAAACTATGAGAGACTTTGTGGCTTGTTTCAAACGTTTGCTTCGTAGGATACCGAGAAGAGGATTCACCGTCTGAAAACAATGTCAAGAGATTCTTCATCAATGCTCAATCACCAGAGGTAGTTTTTTCCTATGAAGAATTCAACCAAGGAACATTGTAGAAGAAAAAGGATGGCCATTGAACTTGATGACGATCTCATCCTCTTTAGAAAGATCAAGAATCCATCGAAAGGTAAGGCCCAACATGATGAAGATGAGAAAACAAATCCATTCTGCAAAAATTGGTGAATGAGATGGTATTGTTGAAGAGGGAATTTTCTAAACGAGTATCTTCTCAAAGAAACCAAAGAAATCAAATTACATGAGCACCCCAGGAGGGCTTACCTTGGAGGCCCCACCGAGAACGCAAATTGTAAGATTCAAGAAAGTAAAGAAAATATTGAACAAGAAAGTGAAGGTGATGATCTCCTAGAAGTTGATGAGCTTGAAAACGATACACAAATCAGATTCTGTGAGTATTCTAGAGGTGATGAAGAAGACAAAGAAGATGCACCCAATTTCTCATGTGTGGTATTCACTCATTCTCATTACGATAAAGGAATATCTCCCTCCATTGCTGTAAATAAAAATAATATTGTAGATCCTCTGTGGTGAATCCACGAACAAAATAATCGATCGAGTAAACTCCCACCCTCCATGGAGTCCGCATTGTTGAAGCTCGATCCATGATGCAAGTATGTTGGTCCGAAAATATGTCGGTTAGGCAGGTCATGGGGAAACAAGCCAATAGTGTGTAGGGCATAGCCCCTCTTTGAGACAGCAAAGTGAAATTGGTTTATTGCTAATCTATCAAGCAGGAATCTATGCAAATCTACACTATTCTAACTTCAAGGGGTTTGGGATCTCATCCTAGTAGAGGTAGTTCCAACTACGAATAGAAAGGTAGGAGGGAAGGAATGGAGGAGGGTAGATCTGAAGGAAGAAAAGAAATGAATTCCAAGACGGAAAGGTCATAAGGTTTATGCTTTGGGCTGGTAGTAAACAGAGCCAAAATTACTTGCATAAATGATTAAAGAAATACTGATGAACATATGACAATAAGGAATGAATCCAATAGAATAAAAACATAGATCTAACTTAAGAAATATTTGATGTGAATAACACATACATTAAGCACAAAGTCTGAATATATGTATTAATATTTCTTCTGTTACAAGAAAACACAAATTCTTTCTCTCTTCACTTCTCTTTTCATACAAAAAAATTCCACCCTTGAATACAACAAGTATTCAAGTATTTATAGAAGGAGAGGAGGAAAGAAGACAAAAGCAAACCACTACTTACAAAATATCTTACAAGATATTTACAAAATATCTAAAAAGTCAAAAGTTGACTTTGGGCAAGTTTTTGGATGACAACATCCCATGGTGCAACATGGATGAGGTCATCATAAATGCCAACATGCTTTTTAAATATTTTACAAAAATGATCAACGCATACACAGAGGAGAAACTACTCCTCATCATCTCTTTGTTCGAACTTGGTGTCTTACTTTTGATCAGGAGAGTCGATGTGACACTGCGCTTGATATTCCATAAACTTGTTGATCATCGCTTGAAGTTGATCATGATCTAGACCTTTAAAATGGTCACCAATGACTTCGCAAGTTTCTTTCTCATTCTTGAGCTTGTCAGGTAACTCGGTGAAAGTTTCGCATGCGTCGATCAAAAAGCCAATGAAGTTGTGGTAGGCCAAGAGGTTATTGATTGACTCTCGGTCAAAAGTGACCTCTGGTGCCAAACCTTGAGTGACGATAGCCTTGAAGCGCTAGAATGTATCATCTGCTTCCCTCAAGTTATACGATTCACTGAGCATCCCTAGAGACATTTTTGTAACTGTTTGCTCCATGTTGTATCGTGCGTCCAGGGCTTCATCTTTGATTTTATCTATTCTCTCCAGGATATATTCCATTTGATCAACCTGGTAATCTAAAGCAATGAGAGCTTTGTTATGTGCACGTGGGTGATCGATAACGCGTCGACTGTAATAGGTCATCACCGAAAGTTGATGATAACCATGGTTTGGAGCGTTTCATCTTTGTAACCTGGTGTTATCAACTCTCTTGGAGAGGGAACCTGCTACTACTTGTAGCTACTTATTTGCTTGGGTTATATCACGATAGAAACTTTGTGAATTTCCCAATCATTTCTTGACCATCTTTGAGGATGTTTGCGATCAGGATAATCATTATTGTCCTTGTTCACCAATCTTAACATATTCATTTATTTTATCTTGACTGGGAACTTGAATGGGTTCGAAAGTTACTGGAGGAGCGTTGCCCATTTTCTACAATGCTTGTAGGAGATGTTTGTTTTGTTCTTTGAGTATTCTTTTCTCCTCTTTTTCTTCTTGGAGATTTTTGTAGAGAGCATCCACTACAGACAAGGCTTCCCCTTGTAGGCTTTCAGATGAGGTCCCCATTGTGACTTGAGTCACTGTGAAGTCTGTGGGAGACAGATCCTCCTTTTTCTTGGTGGGGTCGGGTAAGCTATCTCCATGACTCTCTCCCCCGAAGTGCTTTTAGAAAAGTGAGTTATCACTTTCTGCTTCTTAGGTTCCCTTCTTGAAATGACAGAGAAATCCATGGCCACAATGGGAACCTTCCTCTTATCTTACTCGGGTGGTAATTGAAATCTAACCAAGACTTATGGGAGTGGGAGTAGAGGAAATAGAAGAAGAAACGAGAGTGAGAGGGGGAGCAAGCAATGGAGAGGCCTTAGGGAAGTATGTCGAAACACTCGGTGGTGGCATTGATAAGGAGTCAACACAGTTTGCTACTTGTGGGGCACTGGAGTTACTAATGGGGAGGAGAAGGAAGTGGAAGCAGAAGGGATCTGCACAATTGGATGGAGGGAACACTTGGGTGAAAGATACACGAGAGAGGAGAAGATGGTAGAGGTGGGAGATGGAAGGGAGGAAAGCAGAGGAAAAGACACATCCATAGGAATAGATGCTTCAATGATAGGAGGAGGAGAAGAAATGGAAGAAGGAACATTGGGTACCTCTGTAGTTGTAGTTGTGATAACATCCTGGGTGGATGTATCTGTTGAAACCTCTGTTGTTTCTTCTTTACCTGGAGACACCAAGTCGACTACTTGCTTCTCAGAAGTAGAAGGAAGGCCTTCAGGAGTTTCTTCTTGTCTGTTGATTCACCCTCCTTGTCTTTCCCTTTTCCTTTCGGCACATGGGCCGATCTTGGAGGTGCTCTACCTGAAGGAGAAGTAGTGAAATCAACTCCGAGGTAGGTGAGACCATTCTATTTGCACCAATGTTCGGTGCACTACGTAATGTGGGCTTAACTCTTTCTTGAATGGTTTTCAGCACTTTGGCTTTGTCGATCTCCGCGAATGGCCAATCATCCCCATCTGTGTCAAGGTAAACCTGATCAATTTCTTGATCAGTCTCTTGGAATTCCTTTGGGATGATGGCTACGCCATAGTGGATGATCTCCTCCAGAGCCAGTCGGGAGTGATCCTTTTGCCTGATGTCTATCTCATGTGTCAGGTTGATCCAAATGTCCTCAATCTTAAGAACATGGATGGGATAAATTTTGCCTTTGGGAGGAAACTTTGGCTAAAATCAAAGGTCAACCTTCTTTGGGAAGTTGTGCTTGATTTAGCAACTCTTGCTAAAGCATACATTTCCCATGCTTTGGCTAGTGTGTAGGGCAGGTGTATCCTTGGACCAAGAGGGGAATGGAGTTCCTCCTTTCTTTCTCTTCATGCACTTCTCATGATACGTGATTAGCTGCCTTGACAATTCAGTAGGATCAGCTTCGGCCCTACAAACCTTGGCAGCTTCGTTGGTTCTCCCTTAAAATTCATAGCTCTGAGGTATGTGAATGTGGATAATTGTGTGAACAACGCTCCCCATTTCTTTGTAGCAGCAATCACACTCGGGCTGGTTTGATTGTGTCTCATGTTTGGCCTTAGCAAGCTGATTACCTCATAGAAGAAGGCATCATTACTTTTAGAGAACTGGGAGATGTTAGCCTCGAGCTTTAGCTCTGGGTAGAACTCATATATCTTGACTTGGGGCCATACCCCATTTCGAGCTAACCCTACGAAATCCCTTACTAACACAACAACATATACAACGTAGGAATTCATGTAGAACTTCCCAGTTGTTAGAAATTTTTGAAGCTACTAGGAGATGGTGTCATTGCCGACGATTTCACCCAAGCCGAAGTGCTGATCAGGTGCATTCTTGCTCATGTTCTCCAGATACCTCAGCATCCACTTGTGGAAATAATGGGCATCAGGGAGCCCAAACACTCTATTTAAGAAGGTGATTGTATCACTCAACTCTTCATTGAAGTCACTACGGTGGATGGTTTGTGGCCATCTGCTCACCGGCTTCTTGTTCTTTAGATAAAGCTCATTCATCATCTGCATGCATTTATCCTCATTATCGTCCCAGGCCTTCTTGCAGTCTTGAGACTTATTTCTACATATTACTGTGATGAGGAATGCCTAGGATCAGTTCAAAGTGATGAGTTGTGAGGTCGATGATCATCTTGTGTTCTTTGTCTTTGACACATCTAGTGTCTTTGTTATAGTAGTGGCAACCAACATGATGAACTCATTATTTACGGCACTTACTGGAAGACCCATTTGTAAAGTGCAATCCACTGCCCACTAATTTGTTCATCCATGGGCCCTTTGCTTTGCACGAGTGGTCCTTGCCCATAAGTCATCCATGTGTCAATATGACCCATCACGAGTCTCGATGTCAAGGCCACACTACTGCATATGAGTCGGGCATTCGACTCTAAACGATACTTATACTTCATCTCTTGTTCTGATTGCTTAGCTTTAGCTTTAGCTTTAGTTGGTTTCTTGCTTGATGAAGACATGTGTGAGCTCAAGGATGGATGTTGTTGTTCTGTAAGAAGAATCAAGGAGGTCCAACACAGAAGAGCCATGTCAACCATCATGTTATTCATAATGAAAGCTTGCAGAATGAAGAACGAGCAATTATAAGGCTTAGGGTGCAAGGCGCAGGTTCACAGTATGTTGCAGAGGCTTTTTATTGCTAGGCGCACTTGGGAAGATGTCGACATGAAAAAATTCGCCCAATGTTGACATGAGAAAAGTTGTGCCAAGTTTGGAAAGGGCACAATTTTGAGAGGTGTTGCATGAAAATTTTCAATGCCAAGGATAAAGGCGCAGATTTGTAGCATGCAACATGTTATGTTGATGTTAAGGAAGTTGTGCTGTGCCTTAGGAAAAATTTGCTTTGGAGGTGCGAGAAAAGGTTGTGTTACATGTGTTTAAAGTGAGCAAAGCACAAAGGAAATATGTAAAAGGGAAATCAGTGCGCCAAGGGAAAAGCGTGTGGCACGGTTCAGTGGCACACAACATCTTATGTTGATGTTGTGTAAGTGGCGCCTACGCCCCACAAAAACTGCTAAGTGTTCTTTTAACTGGGCACGGGAAAAGGTTGTGTTACATCGGCACAACTTTGGGAGGTGTTACATAACAAAATAGTGCGCAATGGTTTCAACAGTTGGATAATTTTGGCAACTTATCCTTGATTTCTCTTCCTCTTTCTTTTGGATTTATCAGATGGCAAAGAGAGGGTTTGTTTGGCAAGGAATCGGGCGGGAAAGATGGTTTTTTGTTTCTTCGAGAGGCAAGGGTCTTCGGATTTATAGATCGGAAGGAGATGCAAGGCTTCGAGTGGGTTTGATAATTGTGTTAGGTGTGTTTCTTAAGATTTTATCTTTTTACACCAACCATAATACCTAATACAAACAAGAAAAAAATAACAACCAGGAGAGGAGCCACTTACCCAGATTTATAAAAGATGAAGAACGATGTGGGGTCCCTGAAGCTCGAAGAATCCACGACAGCGTGGGTGACAAGGATGGCTAACATGATGAGAGAAAATACTTTTCACAATTTTCAATTTGTGAAAATGATAGGTGTCGGGTGCATATTTATAGAAAAACTAGCATTTATTATCTCACCAACCACCTTTGGCGCACTTTTGGGAGTGTTGACACAAAGAAAAATACGCCTTAGCGCAACCTTACCGATGTTGACACAACATTTTTTTGAGGATAAATTCTTAGAAGCGCATATTCCGGATGTCAAAGCACAACAGAATAAAGGGTGTTTAAAGCGGGCACAACATTTAGGATGTTGACATAATAATTTTTGTGCCTAAGGATAAGTAGAAAATGGCTAAGTCCCGAAATAATTTGATTTTTGAAAGGGAGTTTCGGGCCATTTCCTACGTTATTAAACTTTCTAGGGGGCCACAAAACGGAATTTTTGTATGGTTAGCTATAAATTTCCCTTCCATCGCATTTGAAGATTGACAAAGTAAGAAGGCTCCCATAATTCCAAGTAAGTCTTCTAATTCCTTTTCTAGTTCTAAATCTAAATCTGCTCTGTAAAAACTAGCGCTTCAAAAGTTCCTAGTGTTTTGTTCAAATACCCCCATTCCCAAGCATAAAAACCGCTTCTAAACCTATCCCAACTCCAAGATCAGTCCCTTCACTCCCTTGTCCACATCTACTCCCTTTGACTTCATAGAATATGTGAACAAAGCCAAGGTGTAGATTACTAAAACCGAATATTTGCAGACTCACCCCGAATAATTCAAGATATTTGTTCAATACATCAGGAGTGGTAGTTTAACACCCAATACTATAGCTCCTAGTTCTAAAGGAATACTACCAAACCCACCTACACCTCCATCACAGAACATTCTTTCATTGAGTGCATCCAAGACTGATAAGGTTGAACCTTTCTATGTCTCTCTTCTTGTTGGAGATTATGTATTGAACAACTGCATAATAGATTCTGGTACCTCCGATAATGTAATGCATGTAAAGGTTTCAAGGCTCTCAAACTCACCATGACTCCACCTAATGGCTCTTGTTACTCCATGGAGTCAAAAGAGGTCCCACTTGTAGGGAAGGTCAAAGATGCACAGGTGGCTCTCACCAAATTTCCGAAAAGAAAGTTTCAACGATGATTTTGGTAGCAGACATTCCTATTTGGAAGTAAGGACCATTCAATAGTTGGGGGTAGAATTTAGATGAATTGGTCTTCTGCAACCATACCAGTGAATGGAGACATGGAGAAATTGTTTCAGAGAAGAAGATGAGGTACACAGGGCAAAAGTCTGGAATTCTAGGAACCAACATCTTGTACCAAGATACCAGGTGGATGAATCACTTTGTGATAACTAAGGAGGAAGAGGTTATTCCCATATTGATGGAGCTAGACACGCCTTCCTAGAGATGCATGGACCTTGAAGAAGCATTGAGGAGATTCGAATTACAAGAGGATAATCCCGAATCGTCGGATTATGTAAACCATGAAGAAGAGGAAATGGTTCTTGATCATTTTCAAATAGAAAAATCAGCTTATGTGCTTATCTATGATGAAGATATATTCTCATTCCCATTCAAAGATGAGGACTCCCTTGATCACGTCACCCGGAAGATACTTTCTCTAGATTTTAAAGTGAGGTTTTGAAATTAAATAAACTCAATGGAATCCTTTTTCATCTAAAAAAATAAAAAAACACACACATCAATCTCAAAGAAAAAATGCATCGAAACAATGAAGAATGAAGAGAAAACGAAGATTTTTCACCAAATAACTATGAAGTCTCCAAATAAAAAAATATTAATATCTTGAAAAATATGAGTCCATTGAGATTCCATCTTTTGAAGACTTCCTCATTTTTCAAGATGATAAATATGTAATAAATGGGAGGTCGAATGGTGCCCTAAATCATTTGTTCTAATAAAATCCCATTTCATGCCCTAGTTCACATTTGTCGGATTTCCCATCAATCCAGCAATGGAAACAAGCTAAAAACTTGCACATGAACTCCAAATGAAAAACCATCATAATGGAGTTAATTTCATTGTGATCAGAGATAAAAACTAGACCTATAAATTTTGAGCTCCATTAATGGCCGCCATGGAAGCTCCGTGAAATTTGGAGCATGTGACTTAGTGATGATGAGATGAGTCCAAAAATATGTTTCGTTGCAAACCGTGCAGTGGAAGTCCACTTTCTAAAAATAGTAAGTTTTCCTATGCATACTTGCTATGCTTGGGAAGTCACTATCAAAAGTGGTATGGTAAATGGGTGTGCTTGAAGATCACCGGGGAAGCTAGAATGATTTTCTAGAGTAAAAATAGTGAAAATGACCACTTACTAAAAATAGTAATCTCCCTATATGGGTGCTTACTAAAAATAGTAAGTCACCCCAAGAAGTGGTTGAGGTAAAGGTAGTGTGCACATGAGTGAATGAGGGAGTTCATTGCATCAGGATGGTTAATAAGAGGCAAAAATCACCTCTTACCAAAAATAGTAAGTCTCCCATCTGGGAACTTGCTATTAATAGTAATTCACACTCAAAGGGTAGTTTTGGCACAACAGGACATAAAGGGATGATCATTTAGGTCAACATCATCATTCAAGATCATCATAGGCATTTCTCACAGGGCATTCGAGATCCATCTTAGGTAACTTGATAGTGTTTTTTGACACTCACTACATGGTTGGGTCACAGGTATATCATGTGCAAGGTGGAAGTTATGGTCATCGATAGAACAATTCATTCAATAGTGTTCTTAAACACTCAACCCAAGGTGTCCTGGAACCATCCTAAAGGATTTTCTAAAGGTGTAAGGAGTTTGAAGATTCATAGTTTCACTACATTTGGAGCTTTCCATCGATAAGGATCAATGGACTTCATCAGGAATAACATCTCCTCTTCTTCTTCTCTCTTTATTTCTCTCTCCTCTTCTCCCAACTTTCTCTCACTTTCTAATATTCTAATTTCTTGTTGGGGTTGCACTTTTTCATGTCTTAATGTTCCTAATGTAATAAGTCACCTTTATGTTATAAAAAGGGACTTAAAATTTTCCTAGGAAGTTGAAATTTTTTAAGTTGTGCGAGGGCAGATGAAAAGGCATTGGGGGTAGATGATGAGTCACCTCTCATTCTATAAATTGTAAAGTTATTCCCACTTCAAAGGTTGGTGATTGATTTTACAAACTCAAGAGTGCATTGTACTTTGAGAGAACAAAAGAGATAACCATTTTCTTCCACTTTTCCCCCTCACTAGTTTTCCTTCATTCCGACACTATGTATAACTTTTTCTTAAGCAATCAATACAAGAAGAGATTTTCTAGCTTTCTTTGACTAAGTGATTTCTTGATACTTTGTGATCATAAATTCTATTTGTTTTTGTTGTTATTTAGAGAGTTGTTTCTTCTCATAAATGTATGTGTTGAAGTTTCTAACTAGTGTGTATAGGAATCTGATTTTCTACCTGTAACATTAGTTCTCCTATCTCATTTCTCACTCCCATTTCCCACCTTACAGACAAAGTCCTATCTAGCAAGAAATTGCTAGCTTTTCCGCAGGGTCAGTGGAGTGCCCTTGTTAGATCCCCACCATGAGGCCACCAAAATAGTACACATTTTTACTCGCGCATGCATATATGGTATTGCACTAGTTAAGTAGAGGGACTTAGACTCCCAGAGTGTTGGCAAGAAATCCACCAATTTGTCCCCAAAAAATTTTCTCGCCAACACAATGTGAGGTTGATGTTTAAGAGATGTAGGTAGTTGAGAATTTCTTTAAATATTAAGAAGTGTGTATTTTCTACACCTTTTAGGACTCTGCTAGGACATATTATCTGCAAGGAGGGTTTTTAGTAGATCCAATTAAGATCGTAGTCATTTTAGGCTTGGAGGAGCCTACTTGTCAGAGTGAGGTGCATAGATTCTTGGGCCACACAGGGTATTATAGAAAATTTATCAAAGGATATGTTATTATTGGCGTGCCCTTAGAGGATTTATTAAAAGCTAAAGGCAAGATGATTGGGTGAACTGCAATAGTGCATGTGATCGAAGCGCTCAAGAAAATCTTACCACGACGCCTATTCTACATTTTCCTTCATGGAATATACATTTTCATGTACATGTGGACGCTTCTCGCATGGCCATTAGCACATTTCTGGCATGGCCATTGGCATAGTTCTAGCATGGCCATTGGCACAGTTCTAGCTCATACTGGAGAAGGTGTTGTAGATCATCCTATTTACTTTGCTAATAGAAAGTTGACTCTAGTGGAATAAAATTATACAACTACGGAGCACAAGGCTTTGTCAATGATCTATGTGCTTCATAAGTTTAGGTAGTACTTGTAGGTAAATCCTTTTATTTTCTATACAGATCACATGGCATTGAAATACTTGGTGAACATGCCCATTTTACAGGGGCGCAT
Source organism: Taxus wallichiana var. yunnanensis (assembly GCA_018340775.1). Lineage (NCBI taxonomy): Eukaryota > Viridiplantae > Streptophyta > Pinopsida > Cupressales > Taxaceae > Taxus > Taxus wallichiana. The sequence continues at coordinate 1,005,537,378 of CM031239.1, forward strand.
ATGCCGATGGGTTATATTATTCCATGAGTTTGACTTTACAATTATGGTAAATCTAGGAAAGAGTAATTCTAGTCCAAACCATTTATCAAGGATTCAATCGGGGAGAGGACACATAGAGTATAGAAGATACATAGTCATATGCACGGTTATGCAGATTAAACCACACGCCCTTGGATTTAGAGGATATTGTTGTCTTCCTAGCACAACTATGACACCCGACGAGATGAAGGCTTTGGAAAATAAACAACTTGTCATTCACGCACATTTCATGTTGATATGTGGAGAAATATACAAACTAGGTTAGGATGAAGTTTTACGTCGATGTGTACTAGAGCATGAGAAAATGAAAATTATGGAGGAGGCTCGAGGTGGTATTGTAGGTGGACACTATGTAGGAAATGCCACCGCGCAAAGATTCTACTAGTTGGTTTATGGTGGGAGACCTTGTATAAGGATTACAAAGAATATTGTAAGGCGTGTGATCATTTTCAATGCCTTGGAAAACCTGAGCAAAGAGATGAAATGCCTTTGAGGCCTACTACTAGAGCAGAACCTTTTGAGAAGTGGGCAATTGACTTTACGGGTCTTATTTCCCAGATCACACGTATATCTGGATCACGCTACATCATCACTTATACAGATTATCTTACAAAGTGGGAGGAAGTGAAACCTATAAATGATTGTACAATAGATACAACTGTAAGGTTCTTGTGTGAAAATATTCTTACGAGGTATGGATGTCCTTTAAGTTTGACAAGTGATAGGGCACTCATTTCCTTAATGAGACCATCAGGATATTACTAGATGAATTTATGGTTGCACACCATAAGACAACACCCTATCACTCTCAAGAAAATGGGACTCATTGAGGATTCAACAAGATATTGAGCCAAAATTTGAAAAAAATTGTGATGTTTGAAGGAAAGACTAGGATGACAAAGTGTACATTTGTACTTTGGGCATATAGAATAACCTTCAAATGGTTGAATAAGGCAACACCATTTTAGTTGGTGTTTGGTGTAGAAGTAGTTCTTCCCATGGAATTCATGTTACCTTCTTTGTGTATTGTGCATGTAGGAGGTTTGGTTGATGAGCAAGCATTAGAAGAAAGAATTGAAAAGTTAATACAACTAGATGAGAGGCGCACCATAACATGATGGAGTCAAAAGAAAGAAAAATCTAGGCAGAAGGCATGGCATGATAGGTATAATAAGGACAAGAAGCTTGAGGTTGGGTAGATGATGGTACGTATGATTGAAAAATTTGCGCCACCTAGAAAAGCTTAAGGTGCATGGGTTGGGACCGTATGTTATCACTCGGATTACTAACTTAGGTGCTTTCCGATTAGAGACACTCGATGGAACACGATTTCCCGGTTACTTCAACGGGAGTAGATGAAACCCTACTATAAATAAGCCTTCTTGGTGTTTGTAATAAGGTAGTATTGCCAACTAGATTAGGTTTCCCTTAATGCATTCCCTTTATGTGTTTCATTCATTGTTTCTATGATTTTTCAATTTAGTTCAATGTTTTGTGTAATAAAGCGCGTTTGTGTCTTTGGGAAGCTGATTATTACTCAAGTGTTTTCATGTGTAGAGGACCGCGCATACCCTTAGTGTGGGGTGGATAAAGAAGGTTAGTCTGGTATAGAAAAGAAACAAACTCACGAGTGACCATAAAAGGGACATGCTTTCAAAATTGATGAAAAATTCAAGAGGATTTCTCAAAGTTAAGACCATGTGTAAGGCGATGAGCACGCTTAGTATAACTCAAGGAGGCTACAACATTGGAAACTACATATGTTGGGTCACATTGGATAAATAATTTAGTGTAAAGGAAGCACGGGTAGAGGATATCTATGATGGATAAGTAGTTGGTGAGCCATAAAGTTATGACCGAGGTGTAAAATATTGAGGCACAAGAGTTGGGGGCACAAGATAAAGAAGTGCAAAAAGCTTACAAGAGGAATTAATGCCACATATGGTGGTAGGTGGAGAAATTAAGGAAGGGGATTTTTGAAACTTGTAATAAAATTTGGCATTTACAACATCATTTTTACCTTGCGAGTTCGAAAAGAATTGAGAAGTTCGAAGAAGAGTTGAGGACGATGAACACTTTCTAGAGATCGACTGTACCTAACAAGATTCAAAGCATGTTAATTGATCATCCAAGCATGAAAGTAGGATTCAAGTGGTGTTGCATGTGTACGATGAAGTGGTTTAGGCATAACTTAGGTTTGCAATAGCTAGGGTTTCGCCACACTTGTGGGATTGAAAGGAACGATGACACCATGAAGGCTCCAACCATGGAGAAGGAGGTTGATGACCGAGTAGAAGAATGATTGGCTGAAATGATTTACCCAAAAGAGGTGATCGAGGGGCAGCCATGGGAGACAAAAATAACACAATGTAGGGTTTCAGACATCAACCACCAAACTGAGAAGTGCTTGAAGGACATTGCCGTATAAGTTTATAGGAAAACTAACCGGTGTTTGGTAGAGACGAAACTAGGTTTTAGACGCCTCTATAAAGAAGTTACTTGACAAAGATGGGCATCATGTAGATCCTTGAGTTACCCTATTTTGGGAAGCCGAGAAAAATGTATAAATTTCTCATATCACACGTGTAAGAGGACTTTTCTACTTCACGGGAAGGATAATGTGGATCACCGCCAAACCGATTGGGAAGGTGATAGGGATGCGCGAATCGGGCTTGAGAGATTGTTGGGATTTATCAAATGATGAGGGCATCAACACAACGAACACCATACATAAGTATAAGAAGGGGGCCAAGCCTTTAAGGTGACCAACATTGAGACATGGCCACAAGGTTGCAAAGCATGCTTGGCAAGAAGCAAGTTGGGTGTTACTAAGTGTGGAATGAGGTGAATAGTCATTAGATGCACATAGAACACAAGATGGAAAATAAAAACATACTACAATATTGTGGGGTACATTGCGGAGATCTTGATGAATGAGGTGTGTGTCTAGGTAGTTAAAGGTGAGAAGATAACTTGGAGTGTTATCGTGTTATTAATTGTATTCAATAAAATCGCGTGCACTGATGGACAAGGGAAAACATTTGGGAGTTCCCTTTGGAAAACAAGTCCCCAAAAATAAATATTCAAAATATACTCTGTGGAAGGCTCTCTCTAATACATATAAGGAAATCTGGAGAAATGGTTCGGGAGGCACGCAGGAATTTGAAGGAGAATGGCGCATTCCACGTGAATTACCTAAAGTGCTAGATAGAGAAGCTAAGTTTGCAGTCTACCAACATTTTAGCTTGGGGCGCTTACATATGCAATTGGGCAAGAAAAACCCATGGTGTAAGTTTCCCATCACCTTTCTTGTGAGATACTTCAAATATTCGTGAATGGAGTTCCACAACGCGTGCAAAATTCAATTAGACATGGATAAAGTAGACATAAATATTCACATTCTACGTAAGACTTATGTATGGCCAAGGAAAGAGGCCTATGTTGAAACCATGGAATTAGACAATGTGGACATCACGCTGGAGAGTCTGGCCATAGGAAAAATTCAACCAACATGTGTGTATATCTATATAAGGCCAAGGTTCAAGGATATGACCCTCCCAGGACCTCTAAAGAAGGGATAGATAGTGGGAACATCAAGGAAAGTTGCATTTGTGCCCCCTACTTAGGAAGATCCAGTGGCTATTGGGTTAGAGAATGTACTAGAGCAGGAGGAACAAGAAGACATTTTGGATTGAATCATACAAGGAGAGTCTGTGGAAAAGGTGCACATATAGAAACACAGTGCAAGAACTTCACCAAAGTGAGGAGGTCATTGTGTGTTACTCACCTGTAAAGGATGAGGAGGATGAGAGAAGAAAGTGTAGAATATATGTTCCTGTAAAGGATAGTGAGGAGGAAGATTCCCCTCAGTAAAGTGCGTAGGAAAAGGAGGCCACCCCTAGTGTTGAAATGCAAGAGGATGAAGATATTGGGGACCAAGTCATGTATGAGACCATTGATGAAAGTGTGAGTGCCCATGAGAATCACTCGGGTGAAGGGGAAAGTAGCACCGGTGGAGATACATAAGTCCTAGAATGCCCCACACCTAAAGGAGGAGAGAAAGAAGAGGAAGTAAGCCAGAATGTGGGTGGTGAATATTAGTAGGACATAGGCAATGACAAACAACAAGGAGAAGGTGTGCCTATTCAAGAGGACATGGGGGAGTATACATGTCATCATGGAGATGAAGAGGTAGTGGGAAATTAGAAGTTGGGCTACTTGGATGACCAGAAAAAAATCATTCATGCCCACTTTTAGAGTACCCTTCCCAATACATAGTTATATGGTTGGGATTGGATGGACCCAGAGATGGAAAATACATGCACTCACAAGAAACTATCATGGAGTATGCAGACTCACATGGATGAGCCTAATTTTTATGTCTGTGAGGAGGCATGTAGCTTAAAGAAGATGAGGAAGGTGCCACATACCCGCCATATGACCATCAATCCCACACAGTTATCAGATAAACAGGTGAGTAATGCACTTGTTAAAGTGTCCACAGAGGTAGTGTGCCAAAATATTGACAAAGTGGCAACTATAAGGGTGCTCTGGAGGATAAGAAGGATAAGGACATAGAGATCAAGTGACTCACCCAAGAGTGGGATAATGCAATGATCGAGGCATATAATGTAATAAGATGGTGAGTAGATAGGTGATGAAATCTTGTAAAGAAGGCCCGATTTTCATAAAAGGTGCCAAAAGAGTTTAAGTCGGAATCTGCATTATCTACGTAAAACAATTCATTTTCTTCTAGAGGATGAACCAATGTGCCTTCATAAACCAAAGGATGTTACAGAAGAAGCATCAAGGGTCAAGGCTTCAATTGTAAGGAAAATATCTAGCTATGAGGTTGTTTTGCAAGCCTTGAGGGATGAAATGAAGAAGGTGGATTCAGTGTTGGCCATGTGTACAATGCTTAATAACCTGGTATATGCAAGAACAAAAGTAGAGGAAAATGAAGTTTACGAGTAACAAAGGATGAAACATGGGAGCACTAAACAAGTCACACCAATAGAAATAAAGCATAATGTGTTGGATGATACAAAGAAAGCAACACATGGACCTAATAAAGAGCATTGGGAAGCTCATTGTTGTAAAGATGGATGTCATGGAAGGGATGGTCTCATGTATGGCCAAAATCCTCAGAATTTTGAAGAGTGAGGGTTGAAACATGACTACATATGAGTTAGATGGCATAGTTATGGACATCCTTATAAAATGAATGCAACGCTAAAGGAATGGTATGAGTTTTAAGGTGAAATTCAAAGTGAATATCCATAATTTATTCTACCAGAAGAAGAAGAGGGTAAAAAGTAGAAGACTTAGCATTCTTTGTTCTTTATTCTTCATTCATTATTCTTATTCTATATTATTTGGAGCGACACGGTGATTACCCATGGTCGAGGCAGCAATCCATTTTAGTGGGGTAATGTTGGGTGAACAAAGAATAGCCTAAGTTTTGGGTGTGCGAATGTAGGGCGCGGGAAGAGTGTGCGACACTACAGTAAGGTTGAAGTGCCCAAGATCAGGACTTAGCCGCTTTTGGTTATGAAGTCTATTTTGGAGTTAGCATGTTGAGCACACAAAAACATGAAGACTTGTGGCTCACGCAAGGGTATTTTGGGAACAAGCATCAGTTCGAGTGCCATGCATGGTTTAGTCTAATAATAGGATTTCTTCTTGGAGTTATCTATAGGAAGTCTATTGTTAGAATACTTGCATGTTTTGTAAAGGTGCATGGCTATTATTAGCATGTAGCCTATTTTGAGAAAGTGCATGGGTGGTGAAGGGAAAGTCCCCACCCCTATATATATATATATATATATATATATATATATATATATATATATATATATATATATATATATATATATATATATCTTTGTGTGTGTGTGTGTGTATTGAATTGCATGGTTTAGAGTGTGCTAATTATTGTAGAGTTATGTTGTTGGTTATGTCACACACATGACTCATGAAGATACTTTTGTAATGTATGAAGCTTCTGTGTTTTACAAGTCTTTAATACAATGGATCATATTGGTTGGATAATGGTGTTGGACATGACTGAATCTGGTTCTTGCATGGTAAAACTTATTATAGTCATTGTTTAGTCTAACTTTCATGTATCCTAGATCTAGATCTAGTTATGCATTGTGGATTGTTTACCATTTTCCATGAATCTAAATATATGTATATGCATCATCATGCTAACATTTTGTACAAGCAACTCTAAAGAGGGACATGATGCCTTTGCGCACTTCAAGTGAGCACTCAGCTCAGGATGAGTGATGTGCCAACGTGCTTGGGTCATTTACAGTGAATTCTAGGCTACATCATTGTTAACAAGCAAGGCTATGTAGAAAGGTTCTACCTTCCTATAAGTGGAGGGTGTGGAAGCAAAAAAATTTAGAGGTGGAGTGGATTGAGATGCTTGGGGTGGTTCTTTGGAGGTGTAATTTCAAGACATGAGACAGGGATACTTCCCTTGATATGCTAGAAAATTTTATTAAGTTTCGAGGATGAGTTCTCAAGTATTCAAATTTGAAAATTTAGACTTTGGATCTTTTGAAATGATCAATGATATCAAAGGATGAAGAGGTGGTGGGAACATCATGGGTTATGGTAGCTTTTACATGGATGTTCTTAGGACTTGCAGAAATTAATTTTTCAAAAGAGGTTGAAGGAGACTTACTTGAAGAGGAAGAAGGATTCTTGGTTGGAGTGGTCTCATGATTCTTCTCTGTTGAAGTGGACTTTGATGATCCTCCTTTTGTTGTTATTTTTCTCAAAGTTTTCATTTGAGGATTCGATTTATTAGATTTTTAGTGGAAGAAGAGCCTTCTTTCTCCTTTTGTGATCAAGTGAACACCGCATATGAGTAACTATCTATGGATTCTTCATCATCAAGTGTGCATTCACAAAACCTAATTCGAGTACATTCACTTTCTCCTCATCTTCAACTTCTGATTCAAAATTTTCTTCTTCTCCATCTTCATTGATCTCACACATTGTATTGACTGGTGGAGCCTCAAGGAAATCCTTCGTGATGCTCCCCGCAACCTGGATTTCTATTTTGGTTTGGATGAGGTGCTCATTGAGCAACCTCCCTTTTTAGCATTATCAACTCATTTTCCAACTTCTACAACATCGGATCAATTCTCTCATCTTTGGAACTTTGGGTTTTATCTTTCATCGAAGGATTCTTGATCTTACCGACAATATGAGGTCATCTTCCACCTCGATTATAATTTCTTGAGCATTGTCCAAATCTTGTGGTTGAACTCTCTATAGAATGAAACTCACTTTAGGTAATTGAGCATTAATAAAGAACATATTCAGGTTACCTGCGTAGTGGGAAGATCATCGGTGAGAATTTTGTTAACGAACCTGTTGAATTTCACCATGAAGTATCTCATGGAATCCTGCAGATCTTTATTTGGTCGGTCATTTGAGTAAGAAGGGCATGAGAATCATTGGTGGTCTTGAACCTATCTTTGAACTTCTTGTTTATATCACCCCAATTTGGGATTGAGCGTGATGGAAGGTAGTAAAACCAATCTGTCTCTGCATCTTGTATTGTTTCCATGAACAACCATACGAAAACATCTTCGTTTTGCACTCGAAGGATTCCACGGACTATGATAAAGTTTGCAATGTGAACTTAGATGTTTTGAAATGTTCAATGATATCAAAGGATGAAGAGGTGGTGGGAACATCCTGGGTTATGAAAGTTTTGACATTAATGACTTACTTGAAGAGGTAGAAGGATTCTTGGTTGGATTGGTCTCATGATTCTTATGAGCTGACTCTGTTGAAGTGGACTTCTATAATCCTCCTTTCATTATTTTTCTCGAAGTCACCATTTGCGTATTTAATTTTGTAGCTTGGGTAGTGGAAGAAAAGCCTTCTTTCTCCTTTTGGGATCGGGTGAACACCGCATATGAGTAACTGTTTATTGATTCTTCATCATCAAGTGTGCATTCACAAAACTTGATTCAAATACATTCAATTTCTCCTTCATCTTCAACTTCTAATTCAAAATTTTATTCTTCTCCATCTTCATTAATCTCACATTGCATTGACTAGTGGAGCCTCCAAGGCAAGCCTTCGAGATGCTCGTGCGATTTGTGAGTTGTTTATTGAGCAACCTCCCTTTTTAGCATTATCAGCTAATTTTCCAAATTCTGCAACATTAAATCAATTTAATCATCTTTGGAACTTTGGGTTTTATCTTTCATCGAAGAATTCTTGATCTTACCCGACAAGATGATTTCATCTTCCACCTCGACGACAATTTCTTGAGCATTGTCCAAATCTGGTTGAACTCTCTATAGAAAGAAACTCACTTCTGGTAATTGAGCATTCATAAACAACATATTTAGGCTACCTATAGTGGGAAGATCAACGATGGGAATTTTGTTAACTTGAGCCCATTGAATTTCACCACAAAGTCTCTCATGGACTCTTGTGGCTCTTTCTTTATCTAAGTTAGTTGAGTAAGAAAGAGATGAGAATCTTCGGCGGTTTTGAACCTCTCTTCAAAATTTATTTTGATATCACCCCAATTTTAGATTGAGCATGATGGAAGGTAGTAGAACCAATCTGCCGCCACATCTTGCAATGTTTCCATGAACCACCGCATGGAAACATATTTGTTTTGCACTCCAAAGATTATGCAGGTTGTGATAAAGGTTGCAATATGATTTTTAGGACATTGTTTTCTGTCTCCGTAGAACTTCTAAAAAAAATTTCTTGATCCTTGTGGAAGCTCATGAAGTGGTACAGTCAAATCCAATGGACCAATATTCGACCCCATGGTACATATGCTTGTACTATCATTTCTTCCTCCTCTCTTTCTTCTTTGTCTCTTTTTTTTGTTCTCTTGGGACTTTAAAATATAAAGGTGGGTGGAAGATAAGAGAATTTGAGTGCCATTAGGAGTGTGAATAGGGTTATCGGGTGTGTCACTTGATGAATCGAAGGGGATGAAGCTTGAGAGAAGTAGTATGGGTTATCTCTAACTCGCTCTTGTTGATTTTGTAAAGTTTCAAAAGCGCAATCAATGATTCCTCTCAATTTATTCAATCTTGTATATCTTCTTTTGCAGTCAGGTTTAATCAAGAGTCTTGTAAAAAGTATTTTGATCATTCAAGTAAATTTTTTTATTTTATTTTTTATTTTTTTGTATTTTCTAGAAATTTATTCAGTACACCGAGGAAGATCTCTCCCAAGAGAGTCACTAAAAACTATTGGTGATAAAAAATTTCAATATGTCAAATTAGTTATTTCCACCAATGTTCACAAAGCTACGCCCCTCTGCATTGAATGATGCAGCTCACGTTATTGAATGTTAACTAATATAATCCTATTTATTGTTTTGGGGTGACCAAATAGGCTAGGGATCACATAGGAACACTTCCCTGAACCTGTAGAAAATTCTTGTACAAGGTACAAGGGAGGAAATTTGAAATGATGAGGGGTGAAGGAGAGAAATTAAGAAAGGAAGGTTATTGTTGTGAGTAGGACAATTGCAGAGTTCACACCCAATAACCGAAGTAGTTCGACATTCAATATAGAGGAAAAAAACAATGAATCTATTAGTGAGACAAACAAAACCCACACGAAACACAGTTCTCTGAGGCCCATTCATTAAAGATACAAAGCTCTTTTTAATCACTATGCTTACAAAGTGCATATAAGAGAGAAAATAGAGGAATACAAGGGAAAAGGGAAATGGAAGAAATGTATCTTTATTTCATGTGTTGGTGATACAAAGTTCAACACCCAAATCATAATCCACTATTGCTACAACATAGATGTTATCAAAATCTAGCATTTTTAGGATCCCTTAGAATGGAGAAGCCATCCCAATTTATAGCTTTGTGAATTGACATTTCATCTCCCCTACATGACTCTTCGTGTTCCTATTCCACTTGTGACCTTTCAATTTCCCTTAAAAGAGACAAATTTAGTATCTCTCTTATAATTTTGAGAGAATACTTTTACAAATTACAAATATTGTCACTTAAGTGAATAGGAAAAAATATCATGATTGTTTACAATGAAGAATTAGAAGAAAGGGAGAGAAGGAAGAAGGGAAGGGGATTTATTTAAATTGAAGAATCTCCTTTCAACGAAAAAATTAGTGATGATGACCCCAATATCCTCCTTTTTCATGATGCACAGACACACTGACTAACGAATGAGTGTTTAGAAACATTGTTTCAAGACCTCCCAATGTGATCTTGAGATGAACATGAACCTCACCCATGATGATGCATTCTTGATCTCATAATGAGAGTGAGGATCACTCTCTTATTCCTTAGGCTTTCACAATTTTGTTCACGATGCTTACACTTTGTGATACTTGCATCCTTGTTCTGCATATTGTGTTGCAAGATTGTAAACTTTACCTTTACTACTCTGAGAGATGTGAGCTCTTTCCTAGCTCAATTGTCTTAGCTATCTCAATCAACTCAACCATTTCAAATCAACTCATAGAGCTCAAATCACCTATCTCGGTGGGAGATGATGGTGAATCCCACTGTTGCGCCCTACGATTCTCTTCCTTTCTTAAACAATTAAGCTCAAGATGATGTTTCCAAGACCTTTATGGATTTCTCATTTATATATTTGAGCTATGAGATCATCCCATAACCATGTGAAGAGTCCAAAAATGGAAAGATGAGTGAAAATGGAGCCATCTGCAACTTTCTACACCCAAAATGAAGACTTTCTATTTTTAGCAAGTAAGACCAGGACCTACTATTTTGGGACATATCACCTATTTTTCTCAAATATGACCTCTTGAACCTTCTAGAACATTCCAATTTCCTTTTATTGATGATGCATTGCTATTTTTAGCCACTTTCTATTTTTAGTAGGTTGTTTTTTCAAACCTGCTATTTTGGGAAAATTACCAATTTTGCCATGCCTTCCATTTTGCATCGTTTCTGGATCGTTTTAGGTGATCCAAACTTGCAATTCAGGGGAATTACTATTTTTATCATGTGGAGGGGCATAACATATGTTTTTTTATTAAGTTACACAAATTACCTTGGTTTGCAATGGGAACGTTATTTTTAGATTCGACTTTTCGTCGCGATCTCGTGCCCTAAATTTTCATTGTGTCTCGCCTGTCGAAATTCTTGGAAATAAAAAAATAAATTTTTTTGTGAGGGTTTTAGGTCCGAAGCTGCCATGGAATCCATTAATGGAGTCACTAGAGCTTCATATATCACAAAGATGTTTTGGAGAACAAAGAATCATCACAAACCTTGGTACAATCAACTCCTTCACTCACACATAATGAAAAATCTTCATTCTGGAAACCATGGATGCTCTAAGGGAAATGGTGTCTGAAGAATTTGAAATTTAGAATTTTATAATTATTTTACAAATTTTGGATTTTTGATCATCTTGGACATGGATGCATTTTTGTGTCCCAATTTTCCCAAGGGAATGGGACAATTAGTGCAACAAAATGTACCCTCTTCTCATCTTGACAAGTGGCGGGCAAAAGGAGAGAAAAAGTCATTCGAAAAGCCCCAAGGGTGGAACTAGGTCACATGGAGGACATGGGAAAGGGCTAGGCTTGGGTGAATTTTTATGTACCAATTTTCCCAAGGGGATGGGATGGTGAAATAAAATTCATCCTCAACCCATGAGGACAAGTGGCGGAAGTTGATTCGGTGATGTAGAGAGGAGAGAGGGCTGAAAATTGGCCTACGAGAGCCTTCCCTAGGTCACATGGAGAATCAATAGAAAAATTGGGCATGGGGAATATTTTTTTCCCAACTGTCCTAAGGGGATGGGATAGTTGGTGCAAGAAAATTTACCCTCCAGTGAGGACAAGTGGCACTTCATGATTCGATGATGGGGAAGAGATGGGAAAGAGTGAGAAGGGGCTTAACATGCAAATTTGAGCTTCATCGAGGTCACATGATGATCAATGGGATATCTTAGGCTTGGGAACATTTTTTTGTCCTAACTTTCCCAAGGGGATGGGATATATGGGACACAAAATTGCACCATCACCTAGTGATGACATGTGTCCACCTTTAAATTTGGCTAAGTCCTGAAAGCATACCTTGGAGAGAAGCTTGACGACAAAGTTTCTAGAGCGTACGAAGGTATTTTCAGGAACTCCTTCATATGACTTAACTAAAAGTGGTATTTTGAGAAGAATGGGATGGGTATTGTGTTATGATTCTTCTTGTAACTCCCTCAAAAATAGCTTTTTTCTTGGGATCGCAAGTTATGAATGTTGAAAACATACTATGGGAAGAAATGTCTATGTCTTATGAAAAATATGAAACTACCATCATTTAGAGAACTAAATTACCTTTCCATTTATTTATTTTTACCTCCAACTCATTACGGAGCTCCCATAATCACTTCTTGAAGCTCAGGTGTTGTTTTGAACTGCAAGCTCCTTCACCTTCAAAAACCTACTTTCGCTGAATTTTCTCCTAAACCTCCAAATATTTCCTAAATATTCCTAAACCACTTGCACAATGTTCTTAGCTCCTCAATACCACCTCCTAATGATTTTGGCCTTCAATTATTCTATGGGGGTGCACACATGTCTCAAGTAAGGCCAAAAATAACCATTTCAGGCGCTTGAAGAATGCCTTGAGAAGCACTACATCAAAAGACTTTCATGATCTTGTTTTCACATTTCAAACACATGGTAAGGGTTATAAAAATAAATATGAGTACTTGGTGGATGGAGATAGGTAAGACACGAGGGAAATTTGATGCGGGGAAGTGCCTGGGAGGGTTTACAAGCCAAAATTTTGACACTAGGGTAAAGTTGTCATGTTTCCATCTTTGAATTTTGCCCTTTCAAAAACACATGACAAAATTGATCAAATATTTGAGGAATATGTGGATTTATTGGAGCTTGAACTATATGGGTAATACAACTTTAGAGCCATATACAAGTGAAAATGGAGTGGCTCTGTTGGAGTACAATAAGATGTGTGATAGGCACGAGAGGGCAAGATAGACTTTTTATGCCAATTGTGAACATGTTTATAAAAAAAAAAAAAAATTCAAATATGGATTTGAGTGTCTTATTGGATGATTCAAATTGACCATTACACTATGAATAATATAGAGTGGACCGAAAAAGATGGATATGGAAGTGTTTGACTAGATCTTTAACAATTTTATTTTTAAATGGCGTGTCGTAATCAATAATAATGGAGGAAGGGATGTTGAACCAACATATGAGATGGTTAAATATGAATTTGGAAATATTAGTACTAGTTGCATGTGTGAGAGACATGGCCTCTACCGTTTGGTAAAATATTTTGTTGCGGTGATAATGAATGTATGTCCATCGAGAGGATGTTGGTTGGATTTTACCTATAAGGTTTAGCCCCTTTAGGAGAAAGGCCAAGGTTTGGTGTTCATTTGAAGAGATTGTGAAGGTGTATGAATTATATTTCGTGTTGTTGGCATGCCAAATATTTCTTGAAAAAAATATAGGCATCATACTCCATAGTGAGTGATTAATAACCCACCCAAAAATCTTTTTCTATAAAACCATGTCACTTGTGTTTATGAAACATACACTAGTAAGTACCTTGATTAGAGTTTGGTGCACTTCATATTTATAAAGACATCCGAGAGAGTTCCATTATAGCCTCTTCGATATAAGGTGTTAGTAAGGATAGTGTAGTGTGAAGCACGTTGTGTTAGGGCTCATTTATGTTGGGAATTCATAGTTTTAGGGAAAGTTTTATCATGGATGAAGATGTAAAAAAATTGATACCAAGGGTTTTCGGGATTAACTATTTCACATATTATGGTTGAATCAATAAAATCATAGGTTGGAACTAGAATATGTTCTATGAGAAACTCATTATTTATTTGATTTGGGTGACCTCAAGAAGGAATCGATAGTCGTCATTACATTCGTTGACTTGTTGTGTGTGCAAGGAATTATTCAAAAGTGATAAGATGAACATAAAAATTAAGGCTATAAATTATGATCTTGTAGGGGACCAATTTTTCATCCTTGAATTTATATTCACCGGTGACTTTTTTATGACAAGAGGGAATCACGATAAAATTTCAGCTCGTTAAGATGTCGTGAAATAGTGAATTTTAATCCAACTATGAGTACTTCATAATCATAAATATTGTTGATGTAGGGGAATCCAACTCTGAAATATTTTGGAATGACATTTCCATTCGGCATGAGAAGTAGAATACTAGCTCTGACCCGTGGATACTATAAAAGTGATCAAAAAATAGAGTACAAGAGGGAATTACATCAATATACAAGAGTTATTCATCTAGAAATTCAAAGTGAAGAGGCTATGATCTTGGTAAATGTGCTACAAAAATATGAACTACAAGGATTTTACCTTGATATATTTTTTTAAAAATTTCTATATCAAATCACTGTGTAAAACAAACCAACTAGACATTCTTCATGTTAGACGGTTCTTGACGGTAGATACATGATTTCATCTACTTTTGTGATAAGCTTAGTTGTATGATTGAGAAAATAATGACGTAGCTTATGAAATGTGAAAGCCACTACCAAGCATACCTTCTCAACTTGGGAATATCTTTTTGTGATCTATTAAGATCCTACTAAAATAGTAGACAATATGTTCTAGTCCATGATCATTATGTTGTGAGTAATTATCATAGTGCATACTTTGTGGCAGAGCCTATAAAGCAACATTGGTTTTTCTAGAATAAATGTATGAGTACCTAAGGATTCAATATGTATTATTTTAATTTGGAGAAAGAGTCTTGACATTCTTGATTTCATTTAAACTATACATCCTTTTGAGAAACTGGTTTAAGTGGTGGAACTTGTTTACTAGGTGTGATATGAAATGTTTCATGGATTGGATTTTTCCTTGAAGACATCTTAACTATTTGAGATTGTGTGGAGGAGGAATTTCCATGATATCTTTGAACTTTATGGTATCAACTTTGATACCTCTCCGTGAAACAATGAACCCCAAGAGTTTTCTCGAAGTTACACCAAACACACATTTCTTTGGATTGAATCTGACCTTATATTCACACAACCTTTGAAATATGAACCTTAAAATTATTGGATGATCAACTCTTGTTTTTGATTTTGTAAGGATATCATCTACAAATTATTCCATAATGTCATGTAGCATGTTGTGGAAACTTACTTTCATTGCTCACTAATAAGTGGACCTACGTTTTTAAGGACAAAAGGCATAACCTTATAAGAAACACGCCCTAAGTTATGGTAAATGTTGTCTTGGGTTAATCTTATTTAGAAATTTTAATTTAATTATAACTAGAAAATCCATCCATTAGGGATAGTATTGCATGGTCCATCATAGAGTCAACAATCATGTCAATATTTGGTAATGGAAAGTCATCTTTTGTGCATGTGTTGTTTATATCATGGAAGTATGTGCATATTTTTGATTCCTAGGAATTTTTAAAGAACTAGTACAATGTTTGATATCCACTCTAAATATTCAATTGGTTTAATAAAACCTACTTCTAAGAGTTTCAAGTTCAAATTTAACTAGTAATGTAATTTTGGGATGCATTTTTATTAGTTATTGTTTGACTTATTTTACATCTGGACGAACCACAAGGGAGGGATCAACCCGGCATATACTTATATGCCCATGAAAATATATCTTGGAACTCAAAAAGAAGTGTTGTCAATACTTCTACTTTTTCCTCTGTTAGACTAGCACCAAGTTGTAAAAGTTTAGGGTTCTCATTTGTACCACTATTGATGTTAATGGTGTCTTCTACTAGCATTTTTATGTGTCTTTTTACGAAAAAGATGTTATAGGCTGATATAGATCATCTATTTGATTTGAAGGAGATTCCCCTCTTTAGTGCCTCAGAAATGTTTTCACTAGGAGATATGTCATTTTTAAAATTATTTATCTTTTTTTATTTTTATTTCTCAAATAATGATTTAGTGAAGTTTTCACTATGGAAGATTTTGTTTTTTATTTTTCTTGTTTTTGTGGAATGGGGTAATTGAATTTTTCACCAAAATAGGCACTTGCATCTAGGTCGATATCAAATCCCTTCTTGTGATCAAAAAGGGTGTAGGGCCCCTTAAATAATCACTAGTAGTTCATCCTAAAGATGTAAAGGTGAAGCTAAGAGAAGATCGACATAGATATGAGCTAGAATGAATGATATTTGGGTTAGTTGTGGTCTTTCCTTCTTAGAGAGATGGTTAAATGCATTTATGGTGAACCCTGGTTTGTGCTTGACAATTTGTATGGAAAAGAAAAACCAATGAAATAATTTGAAATCTTTGCAACCTAGCATTCCTACTAAAAATGACCACACCCATTCGCAAAAGAATCACCTTCCAACCATGCCCATTGACACATATTTTACTACACAAAAACCCAAAAACTTTCCTCCCCTTTCATGGTATTTAGCGTTGGATTTTACGTTTATTTATTTATTAATGTTTTATATTTATCAAGTCAAAATGTAAAATAAACGAAACACAAAAGAGGACAAAAACTATACAAGAATCATATTATGGAACTCCTATTATGATGTGATGAAGGTATAAATGTGAATGAGTCATTTAAGAGTGTAAAATAATAAAGAAGACTATTACCAATGAGAAATTGAAATTTGGGGGATGTATGTTGCTATGAGTAAATTTTGTTAAGTATGCGGATGAGGAGTTAGTCTACAATGCATCACATGAGTAAGGGAAGCATTTGAAGTTTTGGGTATACCTAATGCTAACAATAACAAAAATAATTGGAATATTGGAGTACTCACCATTCAAACAAGTTATAAAGAAAAGAATGATTGGTTAAGATATGCAGAGTATTAATGTGTTGGATTAATGAGTGATAAGTACAAGGTGAATATGTTTAAATGGTATGAAAACCTAGTTAGGGTTGTTGAAGAGGAAAACTACATGGTTAAGGGTTTGGTATTTATATATAAGGGTTGAGTGGAATCTTGTGCTATGTCTCACCACATTTTGGCCTGAGTGCAGACCCAAGAAAATAAATGGACAAATTGGAAGATTGTGTTGTATGTGGTGATGGTTAGATATTTGGGATACTCACTAGATAGGTTGGAAGGGATTAAGTGGGAGAATGTAGATGTATAAATGTTGTGTTAGGAAATTAATCTAGAGCTCATGATAATTAGTTTTTTGGATATTATGTAATTATATAGTTATAACAATATAATTTGTTGTAGTAAGTTACTTTTGGATATTATATTTTTATATAGTTATAACAATATAATTTGTTGTATATGTTACCCGTGACTATTCTAGGGCATTTATTCCTATTTATTAAGAAGTTGTTTAGCTACCTCCATGGCTATATAATAGCCAATCTATTGTATGTTGAATATACTGGAGAATATTGAATATATTTCTTGGTTATTTGGTTTTGTCTCTGATCTCACTGTAAAATATGTTATATACTTTTTATTTGGTATCAGAGCACAAGAAATTGTTCTTGCTGCCTATGCAATGGTTTCACATGGGTAATTTACATGTTGATAGATCTTAGACTTGTATGCAAGTTGTTTGGAAGGGATAAAAATGGATTCAAGATTTAGATTTCATTACAAAGTGCATCAGATCTGATAAACATATGCACACATCCTTGTTCTCACGTATATGTTGAATTCCAACAAATTGTCCTTATGCAGCTGATTTCATAAGTTCTAGATTATTCCATCTACATCAATTTCATTGATCAGTTCATATTACCAGTTTTGCATTTGTTTCAGATGATTTGCATCCATGTTCATTTTCAGATATGCTCACCTTATTTCCATGTGTTACTTGGCGTTGAGACTATATCACTGTTGTTTCTACATTTCTACCATGTGTGTATCTACAGATTTTTTTTTCTATGTCATCTAAATTGTCTTGATAACTATCATTCAGTGAAGATTCAAAGATCTTCTCAAATAAAATGGTTGTATGGGAGACATTTCAAAATATTGTCAATTTACAGATCCTTTTGTGCACGTGTTCTGACTTGAGGTGAAGCACCCTATTGACGTGTTGGTTGATCTTCACATTTTACAGTATAAACTCCAATCGTTGCATTATGTCCCCTACCAGCAACAATCGTGATAATTTTCTAATCTCTTCCTTTCACCATACATGGATCCCATTCCAACAATCTACGCCCAGGTAGTCTTTAGTTCATGATTATGGAGAAGTTATTATATTTGTTGGAATAACATTAATACGTTAATATTAAAATAGTCCATTCCTTATAAGTCAATAAGTCTTTTAGGTAAAATAATCCTAGCTTTATCTGTTATTATGGTGAATAGGTTTATCAATAAAACGTGATGTGTCATATGTAAGTTATATCTTTGTTTAATATGTAGTCTTGGTTTATTAACATAAGTAGGTAGTTTGTTAGTCATTGTCTAAATAGAGCCCAATATTATTATGAATTGCATCTATTAGAGTTTTATAAGTCTCGCTATACGTCGTAAATTCCAATAGGATTTGTTAAAGTTTTTTATTATTTACTCGTGTCTATGATCGTATTGTTAGGGTTGAAAAATAAATAAATATTGTCATTATCACCTCATTAGGGTCATTGTGTCTTATTTAGGGTAAGTGTAAAAAAATTGAGTCATTGTAAAAGTGTGAAAAATAAATTAAAAATTGCCTCACTTTTCAATAATTGGACACATTTTCACTTGTACGCAACGTCCACCTTATGGGGGTGAATTGTTCAAAGATCATCAAAGTCAAATCAAGCTAAGTTAGCAGTATGAAACCGGAGGATGGAGGCATTGGAGGTTGGAGATCAATCAAATACCTCTCATCCGTCGCCAATGAAGGCCGCATTAAAGGTTTGGTGGCATATTTTGTTTTGATTGTGTACTTGCTTCTGTTGTGCATGGTGTGTTGAATTTTGCAATGTTCTTGTTTTTCAATAAGTGGAAATTTCACATTGAGGGGGAACATGATCCAATGTTCCATTTCCATTTTTCAGTTTGGGTGTATGAATAGCAAAATTCAACAAAATTTCCTATGTTATTCCCTATAGTGAGATGTGATGAGAGCTAATAATATTACTTGGCACATCATGATGTGGTTGTAGGTAAACCACTTGAAAACCTTCATTTGTGGTTTGTGGTAAACCAATTGCAAAACCACCATTCTTGGTTATTGGTAAACCATTCACAAAACCATCACCTTGTGGTTTGTGGTACTCCAAATGCAAAACCACCATTCTTGGTTTGTGGTTAACCATTTGCAAAACCTTCCTTGAGGTTTGTGATCATCCTGTGAAAATCACAAAATCATTAGCAAGTGCAAGTGCAAATGTAGGTTTTCCCCATGTTCGCACTAAGGGGGAATGTTAGGAAATTAATTTAGTGCTCATGGTAATTAATGTTTTACCGTAGTAATTAGTAATTTATTATTGGATATTATATTGTTATATAGTTATAACAATATAATTTTTTGTATATATTACCCATGACTATTCGGGGCATTCGTTCCTATTTATTAGGAAGTTTTAAGCTACTTCCATGGCTATATAGTAGTTAATCTATTGTATGTTGAATATCTTGGAGAATATTGAATATATTTCATGGCTATTTGGTTTGTCTCTAATCTCATTATAAAATTCTGCTATATCCTTTTTATGTTGGACACTAAGATATAATTATTAAAAGACTAATAGATGCCCACATGATTATATATTATGTAGTATGGATCACACCAAGGTGAAATCTTAATTTGAAAAGAGATAAAATATATATTTCCTTGGAATGAATTACAAAAATATTTGCCAAAAGTAATTTACTGTGTACATATATGAGCGCATACATAGCTACAATGAGACCTATCTCCACTTTCTTATCGTCCACACTAAAGGTGGCACTAAATGTGACACCTCCACTCAATTTGCTACTCTAATAGATGCATAGCTTTATTTATCTTAATAATATACTAGATATAAAAGCTAACTAAGTTAACTTAGCTGTAGACATCTAAAATGTCAACATGCTTAATTATGATTAATTTTCCCACAACATCTTCTAAATCCATATAATAATTAATCAAAAGATTAATTATTATTAATTTCATCATTAATCCCTTTATTCTAATATTTCATCATTTATCTAAATATTTCATTTTATCATTTATCCCATTAAAAATCCCTTTTATCACATTTTTCCTTTCATCATTTATCATTTATCTCATTCCATCCTTGATCCTTTTAATTCATTAATAATATTCTATTATCCTATTTTAATCCTTCATTATCATTTTATATGAATTTAAAATTCCTACATCTCACCTACCACCTACCCTACACATCCCTACACCTAGCCTTTCCATGTAACCTCGCCCTTAATCATCATTTATTAACCTACTCTAATCTAATCATCCTCGCACCTCTAAATCTAGAGGCTTCTATTTCTAGAAGCCTCTCTAAATTTCCCTCTTTCTAATTTAAAAATTCAAATATCTCCTCTCCCTCCATTGAATTTTTAATTCAATGGAAACCTCTCTCAAATTCTATAAATATCCATTCTAGAATTCTCCATTCTTCTCATGCATCATCCACCCTTGATTTCAATCCAATTTGGCTCAATCTTAGCCATTGAATCCTCCACCCACAAACTATAATTTGAGCTCTCCTCCTCCATGAGAGCTAGCATGGAACATCTTTCAAATCCATATCAAAACTCTGTTATTTTTTTCATCAATCGTCCATTTTATCTTTAATCAATCCATTATTCATCCACAATCAATCATCATCCTTCATCAAGAAATCAAAGGAAATCAAGGGGAGGTGTTGCCCAAGTGACTCCATCAAAATCTGAAGCAATCCAACTTCCATCCAAGAGAAAATCCAACACATCAAAGGAGTTGTGAAACTTGTAGGTAAGTGCAGGTATATGTCTCACCTCCTTTCCATCCATTGCTCTATCTGAGGTTTTGTTGGAGAATATTAGATTGGGAAGTAATTTTATTTTTTTCTCACATTTCACAACTAATCTTTTCTGCATTACATTAACAATTAAGTGCATATGATATCTTGCATAAACACCCCCATTTAAATACAAATTAGGGAGGTTTATATAAAATAAACAAGAGGCAAAAATCCTCAAAAATGAGTCTCGACAACTAAGGTTCGATTAGGTACCTATGTATAATTTAAACAATGAAGGAAGGAATTAAGATGGATCCCCTAAGGAAAACTTTCTTCACCCTAAAAATTGATTGCAAATAAATATAGAAAGGCAAAGCTAAATGTTTAATGAATATGTTAATAACATGTGCCTCAGAGAGAAAAAACTCAAGTTAAGGACACCACCTTCGATGAGTTTCATAATGAAGTATATGTGGATTTTAATGTGTATGGTAAAATATTTCTTCACTAGGTTACATGAAATTGGTATGGCACCATGGTTTTCACACCAAAGAGTGGTGAGATGAGTTTGTGGAAAACTAAACTTTTTGAAAATTATCGAAACCACAAAACCTCTTGGCTAGCTAGAAAAACACATCAATAGTTTTCCTTTGTTGAGGATATCGAGATAGCAAATTGATTCTTACAAGCCCAAGCAATATGACTTAAACCAAGATGAAACACAAAACAAGAAGTGGAATTTTGATCACCAACATCTCCATCCCAATATGAATCAATGAATCTCACAAGTTGTGAAGAAACCCCGATGTTTAGTGAATACAAAAAAATGTGTATAGCCCAAAATGTATTTCAAAATATGTTTGGATTTTAGCCAATAACATCTCATGTGGATCAAGTAAGAAAATAAATACAAGGTAAATGGAAAAGGAAATATCAAGATGAGCATGTGTTAGATAGAAAATACTACCAACCAACCGCTTATACAAAGTAAGATCAACTTTGGGTGTAGTGCAAAAAGTTGTCAATGTGACTCCTTACTAAAAATTGTTAGGGTTAGGATTGTAATCAAACATGTTAAATTGATGAAGCATGTCTTGATAATAATTCTCTTATAAAATGGAAATCCCATTACAATATTGAATTATTTATAGTATAAGAAAATAATGCAAAATTCATGAGTTTTCCATATTAAACTACTCCATCAAGTTAATTTTACATCCTAGATCATGGAAGAAGAAATGCATGTGAGGATCAAATCATCAACATAGAGAAAAAGTATCAAAATTTCTTCCATGTGTATTTGGATGTATATCTGTAGATTTAGAATGGCAACAAGTGTAACATTAAGAAAATAATAAATTTTCCATCTTCTCATATTGTGTTTAGGGAGCTTTTTGAGATCACAAAGTGAATGATGAATCTTACAAACAAGTGAAGGCTTTATACAAATCCCTATGTTTTCTCCATGTATCTCTCCTCGTGAACATCACCATGAATAAATGTCCTCTTTACATTTGTTTTGTGCATTAACCATCCATTTGATGTAGCTAGTGAAAGCACAATGCAAACATAATCCATCTTGGCAACATGTGAAAAGGTCTTAGAATAGTTAATTATTTCAACATTTCAAATACCCTTTGATACAAGATGAACCTTATAGTTGTCAATAAAACCATCTATTGCATATTTGGTCCCATATAACCACTTATAATGGACCATATTTCTTCCTTTGTGAAGAGAAACCAAATCCCAAGTGTGATTCTTCATCAAAAATAGTACTCCTCTATTATAGTTGTGTCCCACTCTGGTGTACCTAACTTCTCTAAAACTTATGTGAATCCTCTAAAATAAAATGACCCAAAATAACAAACCCAAATTTCTATGAATGAGTGAAATGAGCTTTAGAAGGATCCACTTTGCCGAGGAACCGATCTATTGTCATGTAGTTTGAAGTCACTATGGCATAAAGTGTGTAGCAAAAGATGGAGGCGGAGGAAGAGGAATAACAACATCAACATCATCATTGAGAAGAGTGGAATCATCAATATGTAAATAAGAGGAGTGAGTGAAGGAGAATATGTAGGTTAAGACTTGGTGGGGGAAATGATCGTCAAACTGGATAACATGTCGAAACAAAACATCACAAGTGATAGGATAAAACAAGTGATAAGCCTTTCACATCTTCACAGTATCCATAAAATGAAAATGGTAGACTCTTCTTATCCATGGATTTGAATTTTTCATCAAGAATAAATTCCCAAATCTCAATAGCAAAAACTTAGAATGTGGAAACATTATACTTAGTATTAGATCAAACCTCCTTTAGTGTCATGTTATACACTACATTACTACAGGGCATGTGGTTACGAATGTAGTTGACAAAATTGATTACCTTAACCCAAAATGTATGTTTCATAATTTTAGATTGGATCATATGATTTCCATATCTCTCGAGACCATCTTCTTCCTCTCACCGACACCATTATGTTGAGGAGTGTAGGGAACTATATATTGATGTGAATACCATACTCTACATAAAAGTCTTGAAATGCATTATTGTCATACTCCAACTCATTATTTGTATGTAGCTTCTTGATGTGAAGTGATGAATTCTTATCAATTAATTCCTTGAAGTCATTGAAGTGGTTAAATTCTTCACTCTTCTACTTAAGAAAGTACACCCATGTGTGATGTGAGAATTCATCGATGGAATTGAGAACATACTTGGCCCTTGAAAAATAATGAGCAGGAAAGGATGTGATGTCACTATGCACCAACTCAAGGATATTTGAAGCTCGCAAAGCCTTTCCTTTGGGAAAAGGGTCACAATGATGTTTTCCAAGTACATAACCTCTACAAACACCATTAATGCAAGACACCTTGGGAAAGATGAACACCAAGTTTTGTGAACTCATCTGCTATAAATATTTGTAGTTCAAGTGTCCAAATCATTCATGCCAAAGTTTTCTCAAGGATTCAACATGAGTAATGAGTGATATACCTAAAGAGACTCAAATCCATAAAATACATATGAACATGAACTACTATTAACACCACTCGAATAAATCACCACCTTTGGAATTTTTAAATCTCTAATCAAAATATTATGAGGAGAGAACTCCACAATATCCTCATTTTCATAATGAAACATTTAATAGATGGAAAAAATATTGTTGGATGTTTTAGGAACTATAAATACATCATTGATGCACCTATCCTTCATCTCAATAGTTTCTTAATAATGAACAAAAACATTAACATGTGTGGAATCCTTGATGACAATATATGAAGTGTTACTATGAATATGTGAAGTGAGATGCTCACATGAATGTGTCATATGATGAAAAACACTTAAATATAGGATCCAACTATCTATATATGTAACCAATGCATAATATGAATGTGTTTTTCCATTTTCCTTGGAAGATATGAATAATTAGGGATTGAAATGTGATTTTTCTCTATTGTTTCCTCTAAATATTTCATCTTATTCCAACATTGTGTCTACGAATGACATAATCTACCATAAAATGTACACTTTTCCCTTCTATTTAATAAAATTAAATCTATGTAAAGACGTTATTGATCAAATATATATACTTGTAAATATGCATAACCTATCTAAAAATTACAATCAAGAGTGAAATATATGAGATAATGAAAGAGTTTGCGAGAATCGAATCGGAAACGATGCTTTAAAGGGTTATTCTCGCATCACCATGAGAACTAAGATGAACAAGACGATGACGACCTGAAAAATCTAAGTGGTTAAACCGTAGTGATGAAGCTTTAGGTCTTCTTTGCATGTCTATTTCTCCTAACTTTCTCTTCCACATTGAGTTGTCTAAAACACCTAATTTTGCGTGGACAATGTTGGATAAAATGTTTGGACAACAAGATGACATGAGAGCACATGAGTTGGAAAATGAACTACTAGGATTAAATCCTAGTGACTTTGAAAACCTACAAGCCTTCTTCTCAAAGTTTGTCCACACTATATTGTTGCTAAAGGAATGTCAAGTAGAGAAGAAATATTCCCAATTGATCTTGTCGATTCTTTCTAAGTTAGGTCCCGAATACTCCATCTTCGTGTCAACTTTTTACACTACAAAATCTACCTTGGGCAATGCTTGGAATATGCCCTCCTTTGACTATTTTTCATCCCAACTCATTCAAGAACAAGACAAACTCATTCAAATGGGGTCTCTCAAGTCCAAGTCACATGCCCTTGTAGCAAGTACTAGTAAGGAAAAGAAGATTGATAATAAGATAGAGAAAAAGGATCAACCTAAGAAGGAAACCAAGACCAAAACTAAATTTAACACGAACGCTTCAAATTTTAAGCCTAGAGAAAAGAAAGACAAGTTTTTGTGTTCCTATTGCAAGAAATCTGGTCATAATGAGCATCTATGTATGAGAAAACAAATTGATCACCTTACTCATTTACTTGAGAAAAATCAAATAGGTGTTCTGAGTCTATCAAACAAAATGCTCCAAAGGTCAAGTCTTCTACTGCAAGAGAGTCTAAATATGATAAGAAGAAAGGGAAGGCCCTGTAGCTCAAGTTTCTCCTTCATTGATGTGGATTATAGATTCTAGTGCCTCGCACCACATGGCTTCTTCACATGTTGAGTTCTCCAACATCGAACCTTGTGATATGTCCCAAATCATGTTGGGTGATAACACGAAAGTGTCGGTTTCAGTAGTGGATCGATAGAGATAGATGGGCAAACATTTAACCAAGTGTTGAGTGTTCTTGATCTCTCTACCAATCTCCTATCATTTTATCAAATTACTCACCTTGGTGAAGGAATGCGAGTGGAATTTGGTCCTAACTTGGTGATTATTCGTGAGCTTAACAATGATACTACAATGGCTGAGGGAAAGGCAGATCATTGTTCACGGTTGTATACCTTTTCCCACTTTACTTTTGATTCAATGCGCCACTTCATTTCTTGATATTGAGAGAAGCATTAAGTCCTATTTGACTTCTACTTCTACCTACTGAGGTTCTTCAACTCTTTGATTTGGATTCTGACTCCTCAGATGATGATGTTGTTGAGTGTGCTCCTCTTCTTGACCCTCAGACTTTTGATTCTTGATTCTAATAGTAGTGATGATGAGGACTATGTCCCTTCTCACTTGAGTGAAGAATCTTCTAAATCTGAGCATGATCCTCTTGGTCCTCTTTGGACTAGGAAAACTTTGCGAAGTGCTAGAGATTTAGTTGGAGATACTTCGAATATGAGACGTACTCACTCATATTTTGTTGGACCCCACTCTTTCTTCACCTTTGCTTCTGATTAGTTGTCTCCTCTATTTCTTCATGTGATGATAGTTCCATTGACACAGACTCACTTGGTTCTACTTTTGATGACGAGGATTATGCATCCAGTTCTGATGTCGAGAGTACTATAGAGGACTCTTCTCCTCCTTCTCTCACTATTCTAGAGAGTGTTGACACATCCCACATCTCATCAAATATTGAGCAGTCTCCTATACAGTATCATATAGTCATCACACCCACCTATTTTCCACCTTCAGTGTTTGAGGCCCCTTTCACTCCTCTACCTTCATTGGATGACTCATACCTATCTGACATCGCTCTTTTGTTTCTTGAGCCCCCTCATTGGGATGAGTATTTACCTAACCTCAGTCATCTTTTTGCAGAGTACACTTGTGATGTACTACAGGTTCCTCATCCATCTATAGGTATTTTAGATGAGTTCATCATCTCCGTTGTTGGGAGTGCCCCTTCTAGGACTCTTACCACTTCCACTTTTCGAAGACTTTCATTGATCCACCCTTGTTTTTGGATCCATTTTCTGTCATGGGGGATGTTTTATTGCCTTCACATCAGTTGGACATCCTTTCTACATGTGTTCACCCTTCATACTCTGATAGTTATGCACTTGTGACATTACCTTCGGTTCCTTCGCACTCGCTTGCTAGACCTATGTCACACTTTGTGGACTAGACTTCAAAGTTCTTCATGCACTGCCTTCAGTTTCCTTTGTGGAGTGGGCAGATTTCTAACACATCTTTTATGTCCTTCCTAAGGGTAGACACACAGTTCGGTGTGGATGGCTCTTCTTTAGTCCAGAGGTAGAGGATCTCATCAGTGACATTCTTTGGGAGACTTCTTAAAGTTGCAGAGTTTAGATCCATCCATGACATCTTCTGCATCCATCTCATCTCCCTATTCCTCTCTCTTCTTCATTTTGAGAGATTGCCCTTTTGTATATGGGTACCTTTACAAGCTAGTCTATGGCCAGGACCCATCTTTGACATCTTTCTTATATTAGAGTGTTTTTTCTTATGGTGGATGTTTTTCCCACTGGGTTTTCCTTCATTGCTTGGGACTTCTTTTTGTGCATGGGTACCTCATCAGGCTTTGTGTCGGGACCCATTTCTCTTCTTCTTCTTCTTCTAG
Organism: Taxus wallichiana var. yunnanensis; assembly: GCA_018340775.1. Taxonomy (NCBI): domain Eukaryota; kingdom Viridiplantae; phylum Streptophyta; class Pinopsida; order Cupressales; family Taxaceae; genus Taxus; species Taxus wallichiana. The sequence continues at coordinate 1,005,564,747 of CM031239.1, forward strand.
GAAGATGTTGTTTATATATGGGCACCTTATCAAGCCTTTAGTTGTTGGGCCCCATTGACACATCTTTCGTAGTTGTTTAGGAGTGTCTTCTTGTTCTTTCTGACTCATCATAGCCACTACCCCAACTTCGATGAAGGGGGTGTTGGTGTGTGGGATCCTATGTGTCCTCCACTCACATATGGAGGGTCATCTCACATGGGTTAGGTTTAGGGTTTGCTTGTGTGTCATGCACTAGGGTTACATAGCACCCTATATGTACCCTTTCATTCCTGATTTATGAGTATGCCAAGACACTCCGTTATCTTTTCTCTATGTGCAAGCTTTTTTTCTATTGAGAAATTTCTTCCATTATTGATTGATCCTTACGATTACGTTGGAGCTATCACGATTCCATTTGAGTGCAACTACTTTCATGATGCATCATTTACGATTCGATTCTCCCAAACTTTTCATGGTATCGAGTTGATGACTTTCCGTCACACCAAAAGTTTGAGCTTTTGGTGTGACGGCAAGTCGTGTAGCTCTAATACTAGCTAGTTAAGCGCGTCAGTCCAAGAGTAGTCTTTGGGATGGTGACCTCTCGGGAAATTCCCACTATCATTGCCTCCTAATGTTGTTGGTCTTGATTAGGTGTATACTCGGCTCCATCATGCGAGAGGGTGTTGGCGTAGTAGGCGGTGATTAACACAATGAGATCCCTCTCCACCATTAGTTCAAGCTTTTGGAGTGATGACAAGTCATACAACTCGATACCATGAAAGAGTTTGCATGAGAATCGAATCAAAAACGATGCACCACGAAGTAGTTACACTCAAACGGAAGTGTAATCGACAAGATCAATTGGGAATCTTTCTTCTCTACTTGACATTCCTTTAGCAACAATCTAGTGTGGACAAAATTTGAGAAGAAGGATTGAAGGTTTTTAAATTCGCTAGGATTTAATCCTAGTAGTTCATTTTCCAACTCATGTGCTCTCATGTCATCTTATTGTCCAAACATTTTATCCAACGTTGTCCACGCAAGAATTAGGTGTTTCGAATGACTCAATGTGGAAGAGTAAGTTAGGAGAAACAAACATGTAAAGAAGACCTAAAACTTCATCACTACGGTTTAATCACTTAGATTTTCAGGGTCGTCATCTGGTTTAGTCTCAGTTCCCATGGTGATGCGAAATAACCCTTTACCTCTTAGTTTCATAATCATTTTCAATCTCCACTCGAAAAATTTGAACGGTGTAAGCAAAGGAAGTGAATAAGCATCCATTGTGAAGAGAGAGAGAAGGAATGCGAAAAGAATCACAACCACCAGGACAATATAGAAACCCCCCTGCTTTCGACACTTTATAGTTGAGTGCATTGGATACAATCGGGTCTGAGCATGCATCTTGAAACAATTCAGTAACTCACCTTGTAATCATGTAATAACACACATAAGAGAGAGACCACAATCATGTTTTGTGGAGCGTAGCAAAGTGACATCATATACAAGCACAATTGCAAAAAACTAGGAAGGAGGCGAAATCAAATCCCGATTATGAGAAAGAGCGTCTCACGTGCGCAAAGGATACCCCCTTGCTACAAATTGTGGCGGATGCACTCACTAGTCGTAAAGCAATAATAAGGGTAAATACAAGTTTTAGACAAACTCAAGATGAGTCCTGATGATCTTCAGAATGCCGGAAAAGCACTCGGAAGGCAAATAGGTGCTCAGAGTGTCACTGCACACTTGAGCGCACGATTAGTAAAAAATGACAATAATGCTAAAAAATTATCGTTTTGAAACGTCCAATTTAGCTAATTTTAAAGCAATTATGACTTTGAAAAAATGATAAAAAAATGTTAATTAAAAGACGATTTTAAATTACTTTACTAATCGAAAAGAAAAGATCGTAATTAATAGAAATATATTTAATTATAATTAAATCTAATTAATTACGAATAGAAACTAATTAAGATCTATTAAATGAAATCTTAATTAAAAAATCAAATATACTTCTCTTAATTAAGATCTATTAAATGAATGAATTTTAAAAAGACTTACCAACCAAGCACGTGGCTCTTGGTGGAAATCGTTGGAGGTGGGAGGATCTCGAGTTGGGTGCAGTTGGGCACAAGGAAGATGGGGAGCTCAGAGTGGGAGGTGGGAGGATCCCGCGTTGGGTGGAGAGCCATTGGAGAAGCCAACGGATCGAGCTTGAGGTACTTGGCACATGGGCATGGTGGAAGCAACCAATGGATAGGCACAGGTAGGGAAAGTGAGGGGCGAGCCGGGGTTGCAGAGGCCGAGAGAGAGAGTAGGAATGCAACAAAAATGCGGTCGGAGTGTGAGGCCACCACGTAGAGGAGAGCAAGAGCCGAGTGAAGTAGGGAGGGCTCGACACATATCGGGGTGAGTATGTAGGCCCGTGGGTGAAGAACACGACTCGGGAAGTGAACAAACGCATCCACATGAGCTAAAAACTACATACGAGCTAGAAAATGCCCACAACACAACTTGCTAGAGTGAAAAAATGACTCGCTAAGGTTTAAGATGACTCATCTCGTAAGAAAACAACACGGCCAAGTAGACTCATTTAGGTAGAAAAAACCACAATCACTCACACAGAGCAACTCGGTTAAGAGGGTAGCTCGGAGGAGTTTGAAAGGAGCTCGCAGAGGTAGAACCGGCTCATCCATGCAAGACAAGGAACTCGGTAAGCAAGGAAAACGGATGGCCGATTTGGAAAATGAATCGCCAGGTGAGCTTAGTTTTGAAGAAGATGTAGCTCAGTGGAGTTGAACACCACAAAACCTTCAACCTGAGATTTGAACCCGTATTCTACAAAAAGACAACAAAAACACAGAGAAACCAAAAAATAAAGATCTAAAAAAAATTAGTTTAATAAAAAATTAAAAAAACCATAAAATAACCTCTATTTTAACTGATCTACTAGATTTAGTTGTAGTTAGCTAAATGTAGTTATAAAACCCCTAAAAGCTTTAGGAATACTGCACATGCACGAAGAACACAACAAAAACAACTTTCCAAGAACAACTTGTTAAATATGTTAGCAATAAATTTCTAGAATATAACGATCGAAAAACTTGCACGAGGAGTAAAAAATGAAACCAAGAGTAATCACAACTCAAATGATGAATGCACATTTACCCGATCTCAACTCTGATACCATGAAAGAGTTTACGAGAATTGATTAGACTCGATGCACCATGAAGTAGTTGCACTCAAACGGAATCGTGATAGCTCCAACATAATCACAAGGATCGATCAACAATGGAAGAACTTGCTCAACAAAAACAAAGCTTGCACATAGAGGAAAGATAGCGGAGTGTCTTGGCATACTCATAAATCAGGAATGAAAGGGTATATATAGGGTGTTGAGTAACCCTAGTGCATGACACACAAGCAAACCCTAAACCTAACCCATGTGAGATGACCCTCCATATGTGAGTGGAGGACACATAGGATCCCACACACCAACAAATATGACTCAACTTGTAATCGTATGTTTGAATTGATTCTGGACTAATGAACAGGTTGGAAAGGTAGATTCTGGACTATGTAAGCTCTATTTTTATTATGGAATGTGAAAATCTAGGAAAAAATGCTTACAAGAGGACATGACCACATGGGTGCTAGCGTATGTTCTGGGGCACTAGTGTGCGTGAGGTATCTTTGGTCTCGAGTCTTTCTCGAGTTGCTTATTGTCACTTCTTGTTCACCGTAGGTCACATCAAGTTCACTACACTTCTTCTTCCTGTCGCACATGTACCTAAAAAAGAAACCTTATCTACCTGCACAATATTCAATTACATATTATATGAATAAAAATATGTATATGCTTGAGTTGCATCTTGACCTCGATGGTCACCCCAATGTGATTGTCACTAAGTATTGCACTACATTTCAAACTTAATGTAGTTATAATGTGTGTGTATGAATGGAATAGTGTTCCTTGAGCTAAGATGCCCTAGTATGAGTCGTACAAAGAATAGCAGAGGCTACAAATAATTTTTCCAATGTAAAATGTGTGGTATGGAATTCAAAATAGCCTTTCCCTATGCAGTGAAGTATGTAATCCCAAAATGCAGTCCTTGATGTAGTCAATAGCAAGAATTTGGTCCTTGTAATAGTATGTGCCTCTTAAAATTCTTGCCCTCATAATGAGGTTAAATAAGACATGTGTGTGTGTGTGATTCCTTCACTTAAGTTTTGTCATTAACAAGTGAAATTCTGGCCCAAGGTAGTAAACAAAGACATGAAAGATGTAACATCTGAAAATTTAGAAAATGGGAGGAGGATAGAAGTGCCTATAGAGGAGACATAGCATCTAGGCACTCTTGTCCCTAATGGGTGGTTCTATACAAGGTTCCCAAAAGATAAAATAGTGGAATTAGAGTTGAATAGGATTTTGGTTAGTGTGAAAAACTATAAGGTGTAAATCAAGAAAAGACAAGTAATAAAGATAATAAAGATAAAAGTAATATCTAATCAAAACAAGTGTTGTAATGACTAATTCCCTTGTTTAGGAATCATGCATATAAATGAAGTATTTAGAGGCTAGATGTACATAGTAAGTGTGTGATTTAATGAATACATTTTCCCCACTTTATGTTGGTGAATAAAGATTTGGTAGCATAAAGTAGAAAAGAAAATCATACCTTGGGAGTTGAAAGAAGATTTTGCCTAGTAACGTGTTGGATGGGTGTTGTAGCATACTAAATGAAATAGTGCAAAAAAATTATCATTCATTTCTAAGGGAAGGGAAGGATAAGGATCCTAGGGGTGAACTTTATGTGCGTGGAGTGATAATGATGTGTGTGTAGTTCCTTAGAATATCATCTTTGTTAGAGCATGCTTGAGATTTTCTTCATGGTTGCTTGTGTGATTTGCCTTCGTTGGTATAATATGGGACCTACAAAAGAAAACAAGTGTATTCAATGCTCATGGTAAATGCAATTGAAATTTAACTTGAACATTATATGTAAAATTGGGAATGCGTATTGGAAAAATCTAAACTAAGGGGTTAGATTACACCTAGAATGTTGAAAAAGAAAGGGGTAGAAATTTTCTCTTCTTGTAGACTTTTTACTTAGAGTTGGTTGGAATGATACGAAGGATTTGGGCATCTTGTCATCAAACTAGGGATTTGATCATCCCATCGCTAAAATTCAGAGTTATGCATCTTGTCATTGTTAAGGGAAAGTGTATTGGGAGATTTATAGGCTTTTCCCTCTAACCGTTAATTCTTCCCATGGATAAGTGCCAATGTAGATGATCACAAACTTGATTTGTAACATGCCTTGGGTGACACATTATTCTAGGCATATCATTGTCCTGCATATGCCCTAGGTGTCACTTCCTTATTTGTTCTTGCTTTAGTTCCTAAGTTAGTGCTTTGTGACATGCCATTGACTTTAGTTCTTGTTAGTAACTGATTGCAATATGAAACCGACTATGTAATTTTTAAAACTAGAGAAGATTATAATTGTGTAATTGTTGAAAATTGCTTTTGTAAATGTTTTTTCCCAAGATATGAGCATCTAGGTGGGACAATAGCACCCACCGCTCTTTGTCTACATTGGGCATTTATGTCCATGTTGTGAATTTTTCGGTCATGTGTCTAATTACTACTCTAATCATGTTGATTGTGATTTTGTAACTATTATTCAGAACTATTGTGAAGGTGAAAAGGTTCACCCGATGTTTTCCCCCATTTGTTTGGGGTGTTTGAGATGAATAAAAGCAAACAAATCCCAAAAAATAAAGGACACAACCAATATATATATATATATAAGGATTCCTATAGGGGAATAGGGATTACACATGGTAGTTACCATGGCAAGAGGAAAACAATTGGAAAATTATAGCATATAAGTGTTAGTGGGAAATAAGCAATGCACATAGAAATAATAACTAGTAAAATCATATAGGAAAACAACAAACAAGGACATAACGAGGAGTTGGTTGTATACATGGGACACCACTCAAGATGTCACAAGATAATCAAATCCATTAAGGCTTGTGCAAACAAGGAAACAAGAAAACATAGGGCATAACCCACAAACAATAATAAATAAGATATAAGAAAAGTAAACAACCATGATTGAAAGGAGTCTTGCAAGGAAAATGCTACACATGAAGAACCCATTAGCATTTTAGGAAAGATATATAATATGCCACAATGTAATATTAAATATAGGAATGAAAATGTGAAATATTGCAATGATAGAACCTAATAGTAAGTGGGAAAATGTAGATTCCCCCAGGAGCCTCAATCGAACTAGTAATGGATAAGGCTAAGCATCATACATCGTGTAACAACCTATAAGTGGCCTACATTCACCTCAAGATACCATGTGAATGCACATGTGTGTATGAAAAATTATAAAGCATATTATGAACCATAGTAACATGATAAGAAAAGGTGCAACATATAGTAGTATAAGGAAGCAAGAGTACATTTGATCAAGATCTAAACAAACATTGTTTTGGTTTTTTTGTATTATGAATATGTGAAAGAGAATAGCTAGAAGGGAGGAATAAGGATGCCCCTCGGTATATGTGTGCAAATTAAGGTTCATGTAGGTAAGGATGCCCTCAACAGTCAAGTATGAACCAAGAACTAAAGTGTGTCATTAGGTAGTGTGGGAAATCAAGATTCCCCCAAATGTGAATGTCAAGATGATCTATGTAATAATGAGAGAAGTAGGAAAGGGCTCACATGAGATGTTAAAGAGGATGAACATATGTGAACATGAGGAAAGGACCTAGTGTCATGTGAAAGTGCATGTATCATAACATGTGGAGTAGGATTATGTCATGCATGTGGAGAAACTAGAATAGGTAGAACATTGGTAAACACAAGAGCTACCAAAGAATAATGTCAACATGGTGAGGGGAAAACCCTATAGATTCTAAGATCCCAACTGGATGAGTAGGAAGTGTATAAACAATAAGAATGTACCCATTAAGAGAAAATAGAATAGTAACATTGGACATGTTAGAAATAGTGGAAAAAGTAAGTGTAAACATAATGATCAATATGTGAGTCAAAAGATGTGTAACATATGTAATGCTCAAGCCTCATTAGTATCAATGTCAAGTAATGGGGGAGAGACACAAGCCTCGTTAGAAGAAATAGGTGTGATTTGGGAAGATCGAAGTAACAAAGTAGTATGAATTAACCCTTATGGTCATAGCCTTCATACATAAATGTGGATAGAGGGGAATTGATTTCCCTTTGGATGTAACAAGACAAGGTGTAGCCATAGCAAATGAATAATGCAATAGAATCTCATAAATTGAGGAATCATTATGAAATCACCATATGGTGCTCTAACTTGTTATGAGGAAGGTACGAAGAGAGATGTAACATTAGAAGTACTAAACATATGATCAATAGAAGTGCATCGAGAATGAGACATAATTGGAGGAGTATCATGGGTGCCAATAAGAATTTGATCTTGTAAAATCATTAGTACTAGGGTGCATTCCAATAGGATAAGGATGTGTAATGTAGGTAATGTCATTAGCATCATGTATGAGGGGAATATCACAAAGGAGTAGCACACATGAGGTGTGGAATCTACTATAGCAGTATCCATGTAAAGGTGTAGCAAGGACATGGGTAGAAATAATTGTATGCATAGTAAGTAACCAAATATGGCCTAGAAGGATAATATAAGGGACACAAAGTGATGCATAATGTGACATAGGACATCAAGAGTGCAAGATCCCATAGTAAAGGGAAGAGATATTGTTCCCAATACTTACTTAGTGTATCCTCAAAGTCACAGATACAAAGAGTAGATAGATTGATACGAGTAGTATAAAGTCATTTTGATGGAGAAAGGACATAGTGCATATATTAAGACTAGATCTAGGATCAACTAGGACATGCTTAACAAGGAGATTATGAAGTTAAACCTAGATATAGAATGAGGAAACATTAGAATCAAAGGTATGGGAAGCCATGAAATATCTGATAATGGGAATGTAAGGAACAAGTTCACCAAATGATTTAATAAAAGTAAATGTGTGTAAGGACACTATTGATCGAGATAGATATAATAGTAAATATGTAATATCTAGCTAAAAAAATTACAATCAAGAGTGAAAGATAAGAGATAAAGACAATTCAGCTTGTAACTATAGGTTTGGGTGATGAATGGGTTGGAAAGGAAGATTCTATATGGTGTAAGCTTTGTTTATGATTCTAGAATGTGATAATCTCATGGTCGAAGAAGAAGTGGAGGGGACACTGGGTGCTAGTGTCTATTCTAGGAAATGGTATCTATGAAGTAGCTTTAGTCTTGGTTCATTCTATGTTGTTTATTTCTATTTCTTATTTGTTATAGGCCACGTTAGGTTTGTTGCACTTCTGCTCTCTCATACTTGTACCTATAAAATAAACCCTGGTTACCCACATAATACTCAAACACACATTAGATGAATAAAAATATGTATATGCTTAAGTTGGATTGACCTCGGCGGTCACCCCAATGTGATAATCACCAAGTGTTGCACTATATTTTAGACTCAATGTAGTTTCGGTGTGTTTGATTTGAATAGTGTCCTTTGAGCTAAGATTCTAATTAATAATATATGAATAATTTATTAAAATATGAATGCAAATATATGTTATAACTGATATACAATGAAATACAAGCATTGACAATTTATTTGATCTTTATATGAAAGCAAATGCAAGAGATAGGATACTTATCTTTATTTCACTTATCCCAAAGTGAGTTTGAAATAGATAATGTGATGGAATAGGAGCACCGGTTATCACTATCAAGCTTAGAAAAATGTAGAAATGCTTGCAATGTCAAGACACATGTTCCCTGGCAAGGATGGGGCACCCGCGGCACCCAATGCCTCATGGGTGCACTAGAGTCTACAAAAATGGTTGGAACCTGGTTTTGACATTGTGATTAGCTTTTCACTTATTCTCCTTTAGTCATTGTGAGGTTGCATAATAATCAAAGTCACTTTAAACCTGCAATAAAATAATGACCTATAAAACCCTCAAATACACATCAAATCCTAAAAAAGAAAGATACAAAATGAGGGTTAAATTATCCTCAGTTGTCACAATGGTGAACTTATGATTGAGTGTTACACTACATCTCATACCCAATGTAGTTCTATGTGTTTGTGTGTGTAATAGTGATCCTAGGTCATCTTCACACCAATGATGCAAAGATAGCGGGTGGTAGCTAGACAAAATGTGAATGTGTGGATGGAATAGAATGAACTCCTCTTGTTAGTCAATGTGCATGCATAATAATGTTCCCAAATGAAGTCCCTTGAGATATGTAGATAGATAGCCCTTGATAAGAATTGTTCTCCATTGTAATGGTATGTATGTTGTGCTTATATAGGGATCTCTTGTTTGAATTTTGACACTAATGACCCGACACGTCATCTAGGACCTCGAGGATATGAGAGGGAAAACTAAAAATACCGACCTCAAATTTCAAAAATAAGATCAAACATAAAGTGGGCACGGGTGCCTAGGATGGACAAGAGCCCCAACAATGGGCTAGTGTCAGATAGAAATGATGACAAATGAGTGGAAATTGATTGACACAAATCCCTATGACTCGCCAAAACCTGGGGTGTATGAGTGACAAGTGTGAAAGATAAAATTAATAGAAAGTAACAAGACAAGTGGATGGACTAGGGAATGGGTCATCAGTGAATACTTTTCTTACTCAAGATGCATATATAAAACAACATACTTGGTAGTATAGTAAATTTTAGTAAGTGTGTGATTTTGTGTCTACAAATTTCCTAATGCCGGTTGTACAAATAATAACGAGCTACAACTATTTTGTCCCAATGTAAAATGTGTGGTATGGAATTCAAATAACCTCCCCTATACGCAAGCGAAGTATGTAGTTACAAAATGCAGTCCTTGATGTAGTAGATAGAAAGTATTTGCTCCTTGTAATAATATGTGCCTATTGAAATGCTTGCCACCCTAATGAGGTTAAATAAGACATGTATATATATGATTCCTTCACTTAATTTTCATCAATAATAAGTGAAAGATCAGCCCAGGGTAATAAAAAAAATACATGAAAGATGTAACATTTGAAAATTTAGAAAAAGAGAAAGGGAGGAAAGAAGCTCTAGAGGGGATAGGAGCCCCAGGGTGCTCCTATCACACGATGGGTGGTTCTGTACGAGGGTGTCGAAAGATAAAATAGTGGAATCAAAGTTGAATAGGATGTTGTCTAGTGTGCAAAATTGTAAGGTGTAAATCCAAAAAAGACAAGTAACAAAGATAAGAAGGATAAAAGCAATATCAAAGAAAAACAAGTTTTATTAATGACTAATTCTCTTTCTTAGGAATCATGCATGCATATAATTGAATTATTTAGAGGCTAGATGTACATAGTAAGTGTGTGATTTAGTGACTAGACACTTGACTTATTTTTGGTCGAGAGGATGACTCTTTAGACTCAACATGAGTTGCCTTGTAATATTTGGAAGTGGACTTAGAATAAGGTTGAGTAGAATTCATCTTGTCATTAGGTTTTGACTTCTTACCTTTGTTTTATGCGCAATGGTCATGTTCTTAGGAAATATCTAAGTTAGTGCTTCACATGTTTGTAATTCTTGTATGGTAAATAGTAACTACGATAAGTTAGTAATTAGTTTATATATGTTTATTATTGTTTTAACAATATATATATATATGGAGAGTTGTTGAATAACCTCCTTGAAAATAGGAAATAGACTTCCTATTTAACTCTTAGTGTAATATGCATCATTATGCTAAAATATAAATTATTTTATTTGCGTAGATTTGTGCCTATACCATCATTGGTATCAAAGCATGATTTTCAAGAATGTTATGGAGTCTTATTGATTTGTCAAGGGGCAGCCACATCCTTTTGTTCATTGCCCCGCATATTTAATATTTTTCAAATTTGATTTGAGTGTATATTAGTGGCTTAAGTTTGCTTCGTAGTTTTTAAATATTTTCTATCACTGTGTAACATTTTGATATGTATAAAATTTTGAAACCACGTGGCATAGGACAGGTCACATCTTTGTCATTTTTGAAGTTGTTGGTATTGGAGAAGGATTCGAAGCCCGTGTTTTCTAGATTATACATTCCAACACACCTTACTCCACAAGAGAAAATAGATGTTCTAAAGGATATCATTCAATAATTTAGTTTTGTATTCTTGAAGCTTGAGATCAATCCAAGCTCCACACCTATGTCAGTTGTGGTGTTTCACATTATTTTAAGGCATCTTCTTTTCAATACTTGCTAACAACGTTGTACACTTATATATTAGTGGTATTCAATTTTTAATCGATTTTGAGGGACTTACAAAGCATGGTTAGAAAGAAAGGTATGCACAAATGAACTATGAAGAGGAATTGCCACGGCTCAATCTAGATACTTGCCAAGTAGTATCAAATTTTTCTAATATTACCAAACACTTGAGATTTTTTGTTAGAAAATATCTATTTGGGCACACATGCAAAGTGATATTTTCTTGATTTTCAATGAATTTATATCATCTTCGAGCTCTTGTAATCCATTCATCCTACTAGAAACAACACCTTCAACCCATGCTCGTGGTAACTAAATGAAATATTTGTTAGGTTGTGGAGCTAAATAATGGAGCATGCATTATAAAGTGATTGGGTTACACAGTGACCGACATCAGCCGAGAAGTGATCGACATCGGTCAGGTAGTAGAACCGGCATCGATTCTTGGTGTGGGAGTGTTTTATTTATAAGTCACGGGATTTAATATAGCTTTTGTTTTAAAGAAAATCTATTGGATGTAATTGCATGGATATTGTGCCCTAAGTTTTCTAGGCTTATATAAGCTAGAAAACTAGGGTTAGAGGTGTGAGATGAGAAGAAGAGCATAATCCTTGGTTGAAAGGATGATGAAGAAGAAAAGAAAAAATAGATTGCATGAAGATAGGAGCTTTCATAGAGAGAAGCTAAACAAAAGGAAAGTGCATGTACACTGTTGGTGAGAAGATGGTATTATCTTCTATTGTATTTCCTTTGTATTATTTAGTCTCATGTAATGGCTTGCATAGCATAGTATGCAAAGCACTTAGGGTTCCTTCTTGTTAGATCCATAGGTTATTGTGAGATCTTGTTATTGTTCATTCTTATAGATCCACATGTTGTGAGATCTTGTATTATAGATCCATGAGATCATGATGTATTGTTGATCCATAGGAATCTAGTATTGTAGAGGAAGTTGTCTCCATGTTTGCACATGTTGATGCAGTGATGGAGGAGAGACTTACTTCTTGGTGCATGGTTACTGATTACACATTGGTAGACCCTTTTAGAGGTCTTGTTTGTAGATTCACAAATAGTGAGAGCTTGGTTGCACAAAGTGGTAGATGTAGGGTAGCTTCAGGTATGTGAGATCTGGTGGTGTTTCAAAGGCATGGTTGTAGTGCACTCAGGTAGATCCGGTTAGAGATTTGGAGGAGACACAAGTGGTGGTATGGAGGCACGGTTTAGTGTACTCAAGTAGATCCAGTTGGAGATATGGGAGGAAGAGATACTCTTGTAGAGATACATGTACTCTTGTGTAAAATATTTGGTTTATAATCTCTTGTTATATTATATATATGAGATCTCTATCTTTGGTGGACATAGCCCACATTGGGTGAACCACGGTACATGTTGTGTTATGTGTGTGTACTTTTGTGTGATTTGGATTATTCTTGTTTATACTTCCACTATTGTAGATTTTGTGGGGATTGTTAGATCTGTATTTGCATGTTTTGGATTTGATATTCTATAGTTGCAAATGTTTCCGCATAGACCCATCCCCAACAACTGGTATCAAAGCTTGGTTATTTCAAAGCAAGGGTTTGCTTCATGGTTTTGTTAGTGGTTATTACTGACATGTATGAGAGTAGGGTTTATTTTGTTTGATGTGAAAATCACAGGAAGATATTGAATCTCAAGTGGGAGCTGGAAGAGTAAGGTTGAGAAAACACGGTGGACCGGCATTGGTTAGGTGGCAACCGGGCATCGATAGGGTGACCGTGGTCGGTTATAGGGTGACCATGGTCGATTCTGAGGTGATTGTGGTCGATTCTTAGGTAACCTCGTTTTAAACAGAAAATCACAAATCTAGAGAATTAAAAAGATGCATGGAATGTGTCTTGTTTGCTAAGGTGTCCCTAGTTCTTGGAGGCACAAGCATGGTGGTCAGATTGCAGATCCGGGTTACAGAGGTATGGTTTTATCTTGGTTTTGCAGTGCTTTGCATTTTAATAGCACATGCATGGTTTTGGATTGCAGATCTAGACAGAGAAAAGGAGAAGGTATGCATCCTTGGTGCAGTTAGATGCACGAGGCTTTAGTAGAGAGGTTGTAGCATGAAACGAAGATGGGGATTCCATCAGAGAAGCATGTACTTCAGTTCAGTTGAAGATGTGGTTGAGTATCTTGGTGTTGGTAAGGTGATGTATTTCATCTTGATGTAATTTATTGCATGGATTTGATGTGTATTTTTGTATGAGATTTGGATGCTTCTTGAAATGACTGGCTCACTCAACTATCAGCTTCGGTCGAAGTAGGCACCTGGTGTGGTGTTCTATGCCAAATTGTGTGGTATTGGGTTCATTCTAACAACATCGACATCGGTCTAAGAACCGAGGTCGGTCACAAGTGGAACCGGTATCGGCCAATTAAGCATGGTCAGTTAGGAGATGACCGTGGTCAATCTCTATGGCAACTTATTGTACAAGGTTTTTTGTAGCAGGAGAGGGCAAGATGGTTTTTTGTCCTAGTTTGGAGGATCGAGTTTCTTGCACAGAGTGTACATGACAGAGATGGTGTAGATCACTTCATGGTTTAGATTAGAAAGAGGACAAAGTTGGCTTGTTAGTCCATTGAGACTTTTGAGTCAGGTATCTCTATATGATTCATGTTTTATTTCTTTGATTTGAGAAACTGATATTATGTTTGGATAGTGTGCACAAATTTACACCATGGTTTTTGGTGTTGTTTGAATTTTATTTCCCGGTTGTGTGGAATCTTGAGGACAAGGGTTTCTAGTCTAAGGATGAGATCCTCAATGAAAAGTCATGATTAGACACAGTTGCAGGTAATGAGAGATGTTGAGTACACACGGATGGAAAGAAGGTGATTCACCTACTTCACAAGAAGTCCAAACTTTTGTGATGTAGAAGTATTCTCAGAGAAGAAAGGGAATCAATTTTATAGTTCTTTCATCTGGTTTTATTTCTCACTGACATATTAGCTTTTGAGCTTGGTGTTAGAGGCAAGGCAGGGGATTTCATGTTTAGTGGGAGAAAGCCATGGTTGTTGGCATTGCGAAGATTGATACATGATGCACATGTAGAGTGAGAGAGATTGCTACTATTCAGAGTGACATGAGGCACAAGTTGGTTTTGGAGGGCAGTCACGACTTTGTAGGTATTTTGAGTTTATTGCATGGTGATGTAACTTCTAGTTTTATTGTGTGGTGCTGGATGTCCTTTGGGATGAAGGTTGATGGTTGATTCAACTAGTTTTAGATGATAGATCAATTTTAGAGTTTGAAGGGTGAAAAATGAGAAAATTTGTTAGTTACAGAGATCGGTGTTGGTTAGGGTTAACCGTGGTCGGTCATTTGGTAACCGTGGTCGGTCAGGTAGTGACCGGGGTTGGTTAGGAAACCATGGTCGGTTTGGTCACAGGTTTGACAACAGTGTTTATTTACCATTTTTAGATAGTACCCTTGTTTTCTTTCATCTTGGTTGGTTTATACAGTATGTTGATGACATGTATGTTGGTATTTGCACTTGGTATTAGTTGCATGGTTTAGCATGGTTGTTTGTTATTGACATTGATGAGCACAGGATTCATATTTGGCTTTTGAGTTAGTTGGTGGCATACTTAGAGCTTCTGGAGAGCCTGATAATATGGATGGATGTATATGGTGAGTTTATACATGTGGATAGATTCATTTTTGTGAGTCTATGATGATGCAGATGTTTGATTTGCACATGGATGCCTTGAGCATGAGTAGGGGATGTTTGTATTTCCTCTTGATTACTATGTTACTCCATGGGAGATGTTATCTACATATGATTGTCTTGGACATGCTAGTTGTTTATGCAGGGTTGGATTTATAGATTGCAGTGTTTGGATTCTTTGAGTTATGCAGGTTTGTGGATTGATCACCCACTTTGCGAAGTAGAACTCATTTGGGTTGTCTTTACCCATGATCTTGTTTTGCTTTTGCATATTCTAGTTTGACTTGTCTTGGTCAGTTGCATTGGTGGTTGCATGGAGACATGGATAGATGGATGGAGAACATGGTTGGTTTTACAGGTATGGCTATGGATGCGATAGAGGCTCAATACTTTAGTTTGAGTGGGAGCTCTTGTAGGTGTGTTAGTCATGATGGCTTATTGCATGAGGAGCTTGGTTGGCTTAATTTCTTGATACCAACAATTGGTATGGTGTTACGATTCAGTGGGAGCTTGATGCTTGGTGTCACGGATCAGTTGTAGCTTCATGTAGGTTTGGTGAGTCATGGTTTATCTTCTTAGTTTTAGAAGATGGTTTGATCTTCCTAGTTTCATTTGAGAGAATTTTTATATAAATAATAGATGGTCTTTATGGTGTGTAGAGGATGGTGATGTATAGGTACAGGTACAAAGGTTCAACAATTTATCTCCAAGTGGGAGATTGTTAGGTTGTGGAGCTAAATAGCTTCACTGGAGCATGCATTACAAAGTGACAGGTTGGGTTACATGACTGAGTGCATCGGATCATTAAGAAGTGACCGGCATTGGTCAAGAAGTGATCAAAGCATCGGTCGGGTAGTAACGGCATCGATTACCATGCGGGAGTGTTTTATTTATAAGTCACGAGATTTAATATAGCTTTTGTTTTAAAGCAAATCTATTGGATGTAATTGCATGGCTATTGTACCCTAAGTTTGTCTAGGCTTATATAAGCTAGAAAACTAGGGTTAGAGGGGGTGAGATGAGAAGAAGAGCATAATCCTTGGTTAAAAGGATGAAGAAGAAGAAGAAGAAGAAGAAGAAAAAGTAGATTGCATGAAGACAAGAGATTTCATAGAGAGAAGTTGAACAGAAGGAAAGTGCAGGTACACTTATTGGTGAGAAGATGGTATTATCTTCTACTATATTTCCTTTGTATTGTTTAGTCTCATGTAATGGATTGCATAGTATGCAAAGCACTTAGGGTTCCTTCTTGTTAGATCCATAAGGTTGTTGTGAGATCTTATTATTGCTCATTCTTGTAGATCCACATGTTGTGAGATCTTGTATTATAGATCCATGAGATCATGATGTATTGTTGATCCATAGGAATCTAGTATTATAGAGGAAGTTTTCTTCATGTTTGCACAAGTTGATGTAGTGATGGAGGAGAGACTTACTTCTTGGTGCATGGTTATGGTTGCACATTGGTAGACCCTTCTAGAGGTCTTGTTTGCATATTCATAGTACAGTGAGAGCTTGGTTGCACAGTGGTAGATGTAGGGTAGCTTCAGGTATGTGAGATCTGGTGGTGTTTCAGAGGCATGGTTGTAGTGTACTTAGGTAGATCGGTTAGAGATCTGGAGGAGACATAGGTGGTGGTATGGAGGCATGGTTTAGTGTACTCAGGCAGATCCGGTTGGAGATTTGGGAGGAAGAGATACTCTTGTAGAGATACATGTACTCTTGTGCAGAAGAGTTGGTTTGTAATCTCTTGTTATATTATATATATGAGATCTCTATCTTTGGTGGACGTAGCCCACATTGGGTGAACCATGGTACATGTTGTGTTATGTGTGTGTACTTTTGTGTGATTTGGATTATTCTTGTTTATACTTCCACTATTGTAGATTTTTGGGATTGTTAGATCCGTATTTGCATGTTTTGGATTTGATATTCTATAATTGCAAATGTTTCGCATAGACAAGTCCCGCCCCGACAATATTGAGCTAATTTGTGCATTGATAAGCACTATCAAACTATCGAAGTTCTTGCCAAAAGGTCATGATTAGGTTGTTTCATATATATTTTTGATTAGTCGGTCAATATGAGTTTTGGTTTAGTTATCTTTTTTTTTTAAATAACACATTGTCTTAAGTTAAAAGATTTGAGTTGTTTCATTTTATTTATTCATATGGAATTATTATAAGCAGTCATGTGTTTGAGGTCTTTAGATATAGTTTAGACTTGTCAATTTATTGAAATCATGAAATAGTGTTTATAAGTTTATTGTCTAAATAATTTTTTATATACTTGTCGAGTAAAATATACCATTTTTAAAGTAAAAAGAGTCATCTTAATGTGCTTAGGATTAGGATCATTTTAAGAGATAATTTTTATGTTTATCAAAGTATTATTGTCAAAGTAAAGAGTAATTGTGGTCAAGTCAAGTTGAGTCAGTTGCAATGTCAAAAAGAGTCCAAAATTGTTGTGTAAGTAAAAATTGCGTCAGTGTAAAAATAAAAAGTCATAGTTCATGTCATTAAAAGTGTAAAAGTTGTGTCATTATAAAAAAACTCCAAAAATAAAGAAAAATGCTTCACTTTTCAATAATTGGATGTATTTTCACTGTATGCAATGACCATCTTATGGGAATAATTTGTATAATGAGCTCTATTATCAAACATGGCTTAATTAAACAACAAAGAATAGGAGAATAGATGTTTGCAAATATATTTTGATCACGAGATATCCTTTGATTACCGTACTTCACCGGAAGATGGTTTACTGGTGAATACATTCACTAGTAATGGTGACCATGTACAACAAGATCCAAACAACAATATCTAGTCAGTAGTATGCAATATGATACAACTTTCTTTTCAATGTTCTTGTTTGTGTGAATAAGCACAAAATTTCACATTGTGGGGGAACATGACACAAATGTTCCATTTCCATTTTGCACCAAACCTGACTAAAGTCAAGGGAAGTTTCTAGTGGCAATGGCCGATTGTTTTCTATGTTATTCAAGATTGAGTGGCAACGGTCAATAACAATAGCTAAAATTAAGAACACTATGATTCTTATAGGATGTAATGTGAAATATCTTTCCAATATGTGTTCTATTGTTCATTTTTGTAATAAACGAGTTGTGATTCCTATATACTTCCCTGATGTAAAAGCATAGTGGTGAACAAAATCACTAGAGTAAGTCAATTCATGGATCTTGAAAAGGTTTGTGGGAGATCCAGAAAACCACACGAGGTGGACAAGTTGATGGGGTTTCATTCATGTCAAGGTTTGTGGTAAGCCTATTTAAAATCATGGAAGGAGAGAGCCTTTCTTTTTATCAAGATCATGAGTCATATAGTAGGACATGTTTCACATGGGTGATCATATTGCAAATGAGAGTGTGGTTTTCTACCATGTTCGCACTAAGGGGTGAAATGTTAGGAAATATCTAAGTTAGTGCTCCACATGTTTGTAATTACCATATGGTAAATAGTAATTACGATAAGTTAGTAAATTATAGTTTATATATATATATATATATATATATATATATATATATATATATATAAGTTGAGTTGTTCAACCAACTCATGTATATGGAGAGTTGTTGAACAACCTCCTTGAAAATAGGAAATAGACTTCCTATTTAACTCTCATTGTAATATGCAACATCATACTAAGACATCAATTATTATATTTGTATAAATCCATGCATGTACCATCACATGTGTTCTTTTAAACTAGGGATAACATCAAGATGAGAAAGTTTTTATTGTTTCTTGGTGAGATGCTCATAAAATGTCTCAAAAGAGGGCATCTTAAAGTCATCACCTAATGTATCCATGATAGAATATAAGGTAAAGGAAAAATCTTGGTATACTTTAACTTATACAAAATAATAAAAACACACTCTTCGTCCTTCTTAGCCTTACCACACACTTAAAATGGTGAGAGGGGACTTGAACCTAGCAAAAATCCTTTAATAGATGAAAATTCACTAGGTGAATGTGAGGAAAATTCTACATCCAACTGTAAAGCTCTAAATTTGTTGACCTTTCCAAATAATTGATCAAAATTGTCCTAGGTTTCTTTTGTATCTTTACAATTCTTGATATGAGAAAACAAGCTATTAAAAACATGCATACCAACAAGCCCCATGTTTTCATCTCATGTTTGTTGTCACACATAAATTTTCTCACATTCCTTCTAAAAATTTAGAGGTCGACCTCACAATGTAGACCAAAAACCCCTAGATAACAATAATTGTTTCATTTTATATTGTCATGTGTGATAATTATGTGGAGTTAAGATATCTATTAACATAGAATCAACCATTGTGCAAGATAAAATGCAACACCATGCAAGGAAATGAGAATGCCCACGAGAAGAAAGAGAACATTAGAGACAATAGGCACTGAATTGTGCCTCGCACCCCACCTATATTATTTATTACACTTAAATAAAGAACCCCAATTTGAAAACAAGTGGAACTTTACAAATAATGTGATATAATTATTTTTATAATGCAATTTTTGTGAAAACCTAGAAAAATAGTATAATTCAATGACTAAAAAGTCTTATATAATATATTAGTTGTGTAGAGAATGAAAAAATGTACAAATTCAAGAAAAATGGCAATTGAATCCAATGTACAAATAAAAAGTTATTGGATTTTGAAGTTTTAAAATAACAAATATTATGCTCTAAAACAAAAGAAACCCGAATCATTGAGAAAAATTTGTTGTAGATAAAGAAGTTATAAATACAACAATGTGTAGATCTCAGAAAATTAGTGAATTTGAAAAAAATCACCTCCGTAGGCCTTTGCAAAAGAAAGTTTTCCCTTCACAAGATTGTCATTACTCAATCAAGAACCTTGTTTGGTGAGAGATAAGCCCTGGGGATAAATTTCCTTGGAATGTGGTCTCACAGTGTCCATGTGCTATAAAAACTTTGAAAAATTGTGTGTTTGTGTAATATGAAGGTCAATATTTGAACCCCAACCTCTTGGCCACCACAAACCTTAACAAACAAAGATAAACCAATGTGTCATGCCTTTGATTTGAGATAAAAATAAACATTTTTGTATTTAGATAACAACTAGTCAGACAAGAGAAGCCTTGATATGACCAAAGGATGAGCGTTGGGGTAGAATAATTTTTCCTTCTAAACAAGAAATCCAAAAATAGACCTTCAACTTCAAATCTTTCCACAAGTGACTCATTGCTCCGATCCGAGAAAAAAAATAGGAATTGGAAAGTTGATGATGAAAAGGATTTGAAGGTATATGATTTATAAGGATATTTTATTAAAAATGTGAATTTTGTTGATTTTTCTCCACAGATCCTCGTTCTTCCTTCAAATTTGGATCTATAAAAAGCAATAAAAAAATCACCACAAGCTCTCAAAATCACCATTAATTTTTTTAACTTCATATTTTTCAAGCACTATTTAATAAAAATAGTTTCAAATTTTGTAAAAACACAATTCATCAAAAATGGGTAAAATATATTAAAACATCCAAAAAATAGATTTGGCACGAACACGAAAAACTTAAGAGTTGTTTTTTAACATAGTATTTGGGGGCTCAACAAATTATCTATAGGTTTGGGAAGCAAAGTGTGAATTTTTTAACTCAATTGAAAAATTAAAAACCCACAAAACGAAAGCAAAGGCTCGATACCATGAGAGATTAACATATGCCCCTATATTATAGATCATGTAGTATGGTTCACACCAAGATGAAAACTTAATCTACAAAGAAACAAAAATATATTACCTTAAGAATGAATTACAAAAATTATTTACCAAAAGTAATCTACAATGTACATATGTGAGGGTATATATAACTACAACAAGAGCTATCTCCCATTTTCTTATTGGCCCCACTAAAGGTGGCACCTCCACTAAAGGTGGTACTCTAATAGATAACATTAATTAGATACATATCTTTATTTATTCTAATCCTAGACATAATGTACTAGCTATAGAAGCTAACTAATTTAACAATTATGTGCATATAATACAACGAAAAATTTAATGGCAATTTTTTCATAAACTTGCAAATATTAGGGGTTTTGAAAATTGGAAATGGTGAATTTACAGCAATGACTACCACCCGAGTTCACCAAAAATTTTGGTTGATAAGCCATTTATATGGGTTTGTTCGCCTACTATTTACACTTTAAAATGAACTTATGCATGTATTTCACCAACGTTTCAAATCAAGTTGTGCTCATATTGGTGTAATACTATACAAATTGTTGAGGTATAATGCATATACATTGACCGTCAAGTTATCAACCAAAAGATGTGTGTCTCATGTTTTATTACATAGACAATCGTCTAACCTATTTGGCAATCTCTCGCTATCATCCTACTTCTATATTTCTACCATCCAACCCGTGTCTTCTAACCTCTCTTGCCCCAGCCTTTGCCATCCAACCTCTCGTCGTCCAACCTCCACCGTCAACCTATTATGTCCAACCTCTACCATCCAACCTCTACCACCCTTATGCGTATAACTAACATTTTTCCAACTCTTATCCGTCCCATCCTTGTTCGTCCAACCCCTAGCCCATCCTACCCTTGTTCATCCAATCCGGCATGTCCTACCCTTGTTCATCCAACCCATGTCTTGTCCTACCCCTATTGTGCGACCCTTTATCGCCCAACCCTTTACCGTTAAGGCTGTAGCCATCTCACAATAGTAATATCTGCGACATCTCCATGGATTCGGAGAATAGGGTAAAAAGGTTATTGTAAATTCAAAAAAGAGTAACACGAAATTATTTGGCTATTTTTTCTAGTCACAAAAATGAAATTGGTGTTGGGATCTATAGAAAATATAGGTATGTACTATCTACTAATTTATATAATTTTATTATTATATTTTTCATATTGTATGTTTCTTGTACTCCTCTTTATTAAATTGAGTCTTTACTCTTTTTACTCTTATATTAATCATATAAATAATTAATACTATATTTCTATAACACTTTTATATGCAAACATTTCTCAAACACATTTAGAAACTAATATTTTTGAGATGATCCTATTGATGAAAACATTTGTTCCCTTGATGACATCGAACTAGGAGAAGACTCATCAAATTCTCATCCAACACTAACCTCGAGGAAGCTTCTACTCCAATGTCTATTTCCAGAAAAAGGAGACGTGATGATCAAGATATTCCGATGAGAACATACTTATAGAAAACCTAGAGGCACAAGTTGAAGAAAGTAATAAAAATATGTGAGAAGAAAGAGGACTAACTGGACAATAGGAAGGAATTTCAGGTTTGAATGGGCAACCAAATATCCTTTTATTGAACTGTGGAGCCAAAAATGGTAATGATATTCCAACTCAATGTTGATGTAAAATATGTAGTTGGAAACAAGGGAAAGATCATACAATGCAACTCAAATTAGACACCATTGAAAACACTGTAGGAAAATATATATTTCCCAAAAGCAAAAGGATGGGTGCATAGTAAGATCTCATAAATGGAAAAATGTAAAAGACTACTTGCATGTAAAGTACGCAGAAGAGTATGAAAAAAACAAAAACATTTGAAAAATCTAAATGAAAAAGGTGGCACAATTGCAACAAAATTAGGAAAAGCTATGTAAACTGAAATGCTTGCCAAAAGTATTCAATTTGCTACGGTATTCCATATATTGAAAAAGGGAAGACCCATTTCAGATTTCTTAGATAATAAAATTTTGTATCAGGTTATTGGCTTACAAAATGTTCCACAATCACATTGGTCAGATAACAATGGTTGGGAAATTGTAAAATGTCTTTCTCTAGTGGAAAAGGAGGATTTGAAAGAGGCTATTAAAAATACAAAGTTTATTTCTCTTTCAATTGATGAGGTCACAATGATGGACAATACTTCATGGGTTTGTATTCATGTATATACTTTTACAAATGAAGTAAGAAATCCCCATCTCTTAGCTATTCATAAAATGAGTGAAAATTACAATTATGAAAACCTTTACAAATTGGTGGTGTCAAGTTTGAAGGATATAACAAGTATGGATGATTTTTCCATTGCCACGAAGTTAGTTTGTGTTGGAATTCGACGCTGCAGGAAGTAATGTAGAGGGCCAGGAATGATCTTTGTGTCAAACTACAAACAACAGTTGCACCATATATGATTGCAATTCATTGCATGGCTCACAAAATGAATCTGGCGTATAAAATTGTGAGCACATTCGAAGTGTTGTTAGAGTGGAGGAGCTCTTCCGTGAATTGCATGCATATTATTCAAGTAGTCTAATTTTTTTATAATTTCAAAAAATTACAATTGGATTAACAGATGGGAAAAAACTTCTTAAAGATGTAGATACAGACATGATTTGCATGTATGAGCCTGCTTGTAGAATATTTGAAGAATATCCTTCATTAATAAGTTTCATGTATAAATATTGTAGGAAGTAGATAAATCTAAAGATTTATTATATCGTCTCATGAGATATTGAAACTTTACTTACATTATGTGTTATTTTATAAATGTTGAATGATCTCAATGTTTTGATGAAGCACGTGCAAGACTGTTCCATCTACATTCGACTTCATATGACCGAGAAAGTATGTATGCATGAGTCTACATAATTTATATTTATCGGATGGAAGTTTTGAGGAAATGTTTTGAAATTTGGAATACATTAACCGACCTTAAGAATCCAAGCTCGGGGTTCATTTTAAGAAGACTTTGGTAAACGGAGGTGGAAAAGGCGAATATACGGAACCACTTTCGCGTAAAGGCTAATTTTCCAATTTTTGAGAACCATTTTTGCCTGATATTATTTGAGCGAGAGTGAGGGCCCTGAGGAAAAAAAAATTATGTAGACGAGAAAAATAGGTATTGTTCATTGTTGATGCATAGTTGTCACCCAATGACAGTTAGTGTTGTATGGTTATTGATGCGCATAATAACAACTCTTGTTGTCGTGCGACAATAAACTTTAATTATTGCATGACGACAACAAAGAGTTGTGACGCATGACAACAAACACTTGTTGTTGATCAACATGAAAAAATTGTTGATGTGTGACTGCAAGTGTTTTTGTCACGCGTTAGCAAGTTTTGTTGATGCATGTAATAGCAAATGTTTGATCATTCATCGCGTCGCAAAGTTTGTTACAAAATCTGTTGACATGTGACATCAAAAAGTGTTGTTGCCAGAAGCATGTCAAAAAACTTTCCGACATGTGACACAACAACAACACTTGTTGTCGCGTGTCAACAAAATTTTTTGTCGCGTATCAATAATAGTTGTTTTCATGCGTTAACAAAGTCTCATTGTCGTGTGCCCAAGGCTCGAGAAACCCTAATTTTGTCCTATAAATACCCCACCACCCCTCATTTTCACATTTACACTTCCCGGCTCCCAAATTTTCTCCATTCTCCCAGCACTTACTACTACAGGAATCATACGTCACTCCACCAGTGGTGCAAACCAAACACAAGATACTCCAATCAAGCTCAAGTACAATGGCTACTACAAGTGCAACCCAAGCTCAAGACCAAGATCCAATGAAAATCAAGTTAACGAGGCATTGGTCAACCCACAAGCCCTACCCAAGGGCAAGATACAATATAGAACTTGTTGTGCCCCCACATTCATATAGTTTTGCAAATGAATATAGAATACAAGGATTTGCTAGATGCATGTGATTTTGATGGGCTCGTTAAGATGCCCCAGTTTGAGATTGATCATGACATTCTAAACTACCTTCTCTCCTCATACAATACAGAAGATGGTAATTTTATTATTAATGTGGATGATGGTCGTATATTCAATTAGTGTCGATCCAGTTGATATCCATTGGTTGATAGGCCTTCCATTTAAAAATTCCCCATAGTAACAATGAAACAACCCTCATCGAAAATGATAAGAAGTACCTCGAATCTACTTTTGGTTTCCATGTTGATTGTATGTGTAATTTGTTTTCAATTTTCATTTGAAAGTTTTTTATTTTGATACAATTCAAATTGATATTAATTCCAATGAATTTTTGCAGCTCACATCAATAAATCAAGATGAGGTGTGGATACACAAGGAATTACACACCACTTTCTTGCTATCATGATTTCTTTCTTTCAAGCCAAAATTGTTTTGCAAGGTCGGAAAATGGATATACCAAACTGGGCTATTGCATACATTCTTGCAATGATCGAAAGCTAAAATTTGATTGGTGCACCTTTTTATCCAATAAAATAAAATATGACATTACAAATGCATCACTTTCTGAAAAACCAGTTATTCAATCCACAAACTATCTCCTTGGCCTTTATTACGAGGCTCTTTTTAATTTAAAAGACAAACCAATTCCTACTTGCATGATGAGAGACAATGAAGAATTTTCAATTCCATTTCAAGAACAACATGTATATAGTTTATATTTCGACATTAGACTTTAGTATGGTTATTGTCTTGATTATGTACTTGTGATTGAATCTTTATGTAGTACTAACATTATGTACTTCTGAATCTGATTAAATCTTGACCATGTATGCAGAGAAGATTTTTGGAGGCCCTTCGTGAAAAAAGTGGCATCAAGAGGAAGAGGCCAACAACACACTGAGGCGTCGGAGATTCACAATCTGAAATGGAAGTTCACTCATCGCCGAACCCCCAAGCATTTGCATTAGTTAAATGACAAGAGATGTAATACCCTAACATTTACTATTTACAAATTACCATTTTCTATTTACAATTTACCATTTACCATATTGAATTGACATGCAATCGACTATTGTTGCACTTGTAGGGACTTTGGACTATACGTGCTTCTCAACCGTCTTCACCAACTCACTCAGTTCAATCACGTGCAATTTTCGATTCTCAACACCCTGCTCAGCAATCCCAACCACACACACATAGCTCAAACATAACCAATTACTACTCCAACATGGCCACCTCAAAGTACAACGACATAGGTTACCCTCAACAACAAGGTATGATTTTATTGCTTTAGTACAAGTTTTGAATAGTTTTTCATATAATTTCATAGTTTTTCATAGTTTTAGTTTTTCATATAATTTAGTAATGATTTTGTTGATTTTTCTTGGACTTTTCAGTACATTGCAGTCCTTTGCCATCTGTACAAACAACGACACCACCACATCCTCCACCATTATGATTCAAAATGCCAACCTAGAGGTTCAGGAAAAAGAACATTGGTAAATGCATGCCAATTCCTCTCGGCCCCTAGCGGGACACTAAACATTGCCTCCTCATTTTGAATTCCAACCCTCTCTCTCGGTGGCTTGCCCAACACAACCGGCATATCAGTTTTAAATAATATAACTTTAGATGAAGATTACTTGGGCATTGATAACAATGACCCAACATGATTTTTCAATACATGTGAGATGATTCAAGGCCAACAGGTATATTTCTATTTCAACGTAATTTATTCAAATTTTTTTACATTTCACTTTTGATTTCAATATTTGAATATTGATTTATTTTATCACAAATAGGATCAAGCCACCCAAAGGAAAAAAGAGGTAGCAGATGATGATCAACCCGAAAGCCCCCATACCTCTCCATCGCATCATCTTCTTTAGATAGATGGTGAACAATTGCTATCATTTCCTTTAGAGAACTTGATTGGTTATGATTGTCAATCCCATGTCCAAGAGTTTATTGTACCTCATATCAGTCAGCTCATAGAATGGGAGAGAAGGGAAAAAGTACTAATCAATGAGATAATAAGTCATTATGAAAATTATTGGAAAAGGGACAATTTATATACGTTGCAGTCCAAAATCAACCTGTGAAGATGGATGCCTTACTTACCCAAGCAAGAGGTGGGACTGTCACGTATAAAAACAATTATAAAGACAATATTTTAGATAAAGCATTAAACAAATTGGAAAATATTAGTGTTGAAGCCCAGGCATATTTTAACAAATGGTCTAAGGACAAGGATCTGGTGGCAATTGCAAATGCCGAAAGAGATAGAGTGGTCGTAAGTATTATCACTTTGAAACAATATTTTTGTTAATTTGAAATTTTCTTATTTTAGTAATATGTTTAATTGAGCTCATTTTTTTTGCAGTTGAAATATGAAAATTTGAAGAGTCAAGAAAAGGTGTTCCAAGTTCACTTGGAAACCGCTGAAGAACAATTTATATCAACAATGAAGATGAAAGAAAATATTGTTTTAGTTAACAAACAAAACAATACACTAAAGTGGATAATTAAAGAGAATGGCTTTGACCCTGACATTTTGTTCAAAACAAAGGCAACTATGCAGATGCTAGTTTGGTATCCCATGGAGATGCGACAAAGGAAGAACAAACAATCGTAAAGAATCTAAACAATGTTGTCAGAAGATCTGATTAGTTATAGGATTATTCAAGCAAAAGAGTATAGGAGGGCAAGCCATTGGGGAAAGGGGCACAGAAGATGTCAGTTTGTCGGGGAAAAATTTCATGATTGAGGGTTGAAAAATTGAAACTTTAAATTTGAAAATTTGAAATACTTTATATATTGAAGTATGAAACTTGAATGTGATGGCATTTGAAAATTTGAAATATTTTATATATTGAAGTATGAAACTTGAATGTGATGGCGTTTGAAAATTTGAAATACTTTATATATTGAAGTATGAAACTTGAATGTGATGGCATTTCAAAATTTGAAATAATTTATAATCTGGATTTTTTATATCTTGTTATATATTATATATAGAATTTCTAGATTGTATATGGTGTTTATGTTTGATATGAATGTGATGGCATTATGATAATGGTTAATTATTTTTAAGAAAATTTGGAATGTGGTATGACAGAGACATCTTAATAGAGTTAAATCTTCTTCTCTCTACTTGTAAAATTCAAACTCTATATCAGGTTTCTTCACATTTAAATTTTCTCATAATCTTCTCTCTACTTGTAATGATGATTACATTAGATGTGGATGATGACATTAGAATAGATATGGATGATGATGAATTGTATGTGGATGTAGATTTAGCAGCTAGCTTCAAGATCATGGAATCTGGATGATGATAATGGATAATTGTTTTAAGAAAATTTGGAATGTGGTATGACAGAGACATTTAAACCTTCTCAAAATATTCTTCTCTCTACTTGTAATGATATGATGACATTAGAATGGATATAGATGATGATGAATGATGATAATGGATAATTGTTTTAAGAAAAATTGGAATGTGTTAGGACAAGACATCTTAATATAGTAAAATATTCTTCTCTCTACTTGTAAAATTCAAACTTTGTATCAGGTTTCTTCACATTTAAACCTTCTCAAAATCTTCTTCTCTCTACTTGTAATGAATCAATGATATGATGACATTAGATGTGGATGATGACATTAGATTTGATGATGACATAAAATAAATAGATGGATGATGATGAATTGTGTGGACGTAGATTTAGCTTCAAGCATGATCATGGATGATGATAATGGATAATTGTTTTAAGAAAATTTGGAATGTGTTAGATATAAGAGACATCTTAATACATTGTTTTAAAATCTTCTTCTCTCTACTTGTAAAATTGAACTCTGTATAGGTTTCTGCACATTTAAACCTTCTCAAAATCTTATTCTCTCTACTTGTAATGAATCAATGATATGATGACATTAGATGTGGATGATGACATTAAAATAGATATGGATGATGATGAATGTGTGTGGACATAGATTTAGCTTCAAGCACGATCATGGATGATGATAATGGATAATTGTTTTAAGAAAATTTGGAATGTGTTAGGATAGAGACATCTTAATACAATAAAATCTTCTTCTCTCTACTTGTAAAATTTGAACTTTGTATCAGGTTTCTTCACATTTAAACCTTCTCAAAATCTTCTTCTCTCTACTTGTAATGAATCAATGATATGATGACATTAGATGTGGATGATGACATTAAAATAGATATGGATGATGATGAATTGTATGTGGATGTAGATTTAGCTTCAAACATGATCATGGATGATGATAATGGATAATTGTTTTAAGAAAAATTGGAATGTGTTATGACAGAAACATCTTAATATAGTAAAAATCTTCCTCTCTCTACTTGTAAAATTGAATGTGTGATTTTTACATGTAATTTGATATTCATCCCACAAAGTTCAAACACTTCATCAAAGCATTTTGCAAATACAAAAATAAATTAAACATAATTGTAAAAATCAAGCAATGTCATATGATATAGGTTTAGCTACCTCTTGTCTTTTAGATGGATGTGACAAAGCATATGGAAGGAAAATGAGAAATCATCCTTCTTAGCGTGTTATACGACCTTCGATTCAAGAAAACCTTCTCAAATCAAATGAAAAATGGATTAGTATATAGATGGGTGAGTTTCCTGACATTGTTAGTCCCGAGAAGTGAGAGCTTCCTCGGATGGATGTCAACCCATGTTTTCAAGAAAAAAAAGATGAAATAATGATTGAGTGGATTAAGGAAGAAACATAAAGATTAAAGAAAATGCAAATGATAACATGTACATGTCTACACACAATGGAAGTCTAAGTAAGTATAATAGAATGGAAGAATATGTAGATATAAAATAGATATGGAAGATGAAATGTGGATGTAAATTAGTATTCAAGACAAATGATGATAATAAACAAATTTTTAAAACAAAAATTAAAAAAATGCAAATGAGAACTTGTGCACAGAATTTGGAAATCTAGAAGAGTATAAAAAGTGGAAGAATATGTATATATGAACTTTCAAGGCCTTGTAAAAATTAGTATTCGACAAATGCATGTAACAAATCGATTTTTAAAACAAAATTAAGTATTTAACAAATCCAAAATATAATTAATAAAAAATATTTTTTATAAAAATTGTATTTAAATAAATGTAAATATATATACATGTAACATCTTTAATGATGATAAAGATGAAACAAAATATGTTAAAAATCCTCCTTAGTCAATATTTGTATTGTAGAGATTACAATTTTCAAGAAAAATGAAATAATGATTGATGGAAAATATGAAAAAAAAGATTAAATGAAAATCAACACAAAAATGACTAACCATACATTGAGTACAAAATGATGAATGGATGTCAAAGGAGCTCAAGATAAAAAAGAATGAAATAATGAGAGAAGAATATAAGAAAATGAAAATTAAATCAAATATTTGAAAAAAGTAAACAAGAGTATAATAAAAAGAAAATGCAGAAAAAAGGCTTTATGCAAAGAGAACATGAAAAAAATGCAAAAAAATTATAAAAACATAGAAAGATTTAAAAAAGCAAATGAGAAAATGTCAATGTTGAAGTCTTGATATTCTTCAAGAGGAAGAATATGCAGATCTAAACTATGAAGGCCTAATGCAAAGTATTCGACAAATGCATGTAAAAATAAAAAATTTTTAAAATGGAAATTTTCCTTATCGAAAAATCCAAAATAGTAATTATATAAATGTAAATATATATACATGTAAACATCTTTAATGATAACAAGAGATAAAACAAAATATGTTAAAAATCCTCCTCAGTCAATATTTGCATCTGTAGAGTTACAATTGTGTTCACTGTTATGTCTAACTACAAACTATTATATTTGAATATGTTAATATGAAATTGAATAAATAAACATAGTTAAAATGTAAGGTGACAAACAATAAAAGTAAGGTCAAGGAGATACCTATTTAAAGTTGAAACAATCCATTATCAATAGCTTCTTCAAAGTCGATGTTCTCTTTTGTAGAGTGTGATGACACACCAATTCTAGTCTCATCATGGGAACAATTGTACTTGTAGTTGTATTATTTACACCTCTTCTATCGGAAAGGGAATTCCAATGCACAATTTCTCTGTCGAAAGGAAAGGTTTCCAAGGAGTAGCGAGAAACATAACACCTCATGCAACTTTCCATATTTTTATCCAACCTATTTCTCAATTTTGATTTTATAAATGATAAAGCATTGAAAACCCTTTTTTCTCCTCCACAGACCCCAAAATCATTGTTTGGCATAACTCATATAATCTGAAATATTCACTGATGTCTTCTTGTAAGACAATACTTTGATAGATTCCTCGCCAGAGCCTTGTAATAAGCACCACTCTCAAAAGGTTTGTCTAAATTTTTATATTGGTTCCTCATTTTTTTGCAAAATTTGTTGATTGAGACTTTAATAAATCAACATTCAAGTATACCTTTGATTTCCATACCCTTGACCTCTGAAGTCTTTGTGAAATGTTCCATTATTATACCCATGGATTTATGGAAATGCTTTCTTACAAAGTCTACATGAGCACCTTAGTATTCCAAAAATTAGGATTCATCACACCCATTGCTTCAAGAATTTTATCTTTGGAGAAACGTTCTCTAATTTATGATGATAAGGATTCTGAAATTTTTCTAAGCTTTATTCTTGTTTCAACTGTAACAAAATCAAAGAGATTACATGTCACAAGAACTTCTTCTCTTTTCGATCTTGTAATATCTTGACATTTTTGCAAAATGTGTAGTGGTATGTCCCTCCCATTAACATTGATGCAGAGGTGATCATGGATATTAAATCTCAAATAGTTACTGGGATTCTTAAGATCTAATAAAGCTTTCCAATTCTCAAAAATAAGTGTATCAAAACTATCTTGGGAAGTGTACAAGATATCAAGATTTTGACATACCATTTTTCTCATCCGTATAAAATCCACAATATAGATTAATCTCCCATGTGCATGCTTCATCAATGTATTGATCTCCTGCAACATTGGAAGAATACCAACCAATGTAAGAAATGTCTCCAAATAGTTAAATGGAACAACAAGTCCCCCTTTCCCTATCAACTTCATGATGATATTTGTGCATGAAACCAACCAATGAAGGATACTCCTCACGAACTCTGCATGCAAGTTCATACAAAGAAATCCATCTCATCTCAACATCCTTCAAAATTTTTTTCCATCTGTAATTCCAATTGTGAATTTTTTGGAACTCAAGAAATCACTTTTTGGGTTACTTTCATATAGGCATGAAGTTCTCTTATAAGGTCTTCTACTTTAGCAACATTTTCGTAGTTTCTTACCATTTTATACGCTAAATTCATTCTATGAGCCATACAAGTGAATTGCTAGCATATAAGGGGCCCATTGTTTTTGCAATCTAACACACAACCCTATTTCGGTGACCCTGCATGACTGATGCACCATCTGCTCCAATGCATACCAACTTCGTAGCAATTTCATAATCAATCATTCCAGCAATATCTTTCAAATGAGAAACAACTATTTTATGTAGGTTTTTGACATTACAATTTTCAACCATTTTCATAACACCCAATAGATGAGGTGTCCTTATATGATTTTCTAAAGTATAGATGTGGATACATACCCATGCAAAGTGTTTTTGACTGTTGTCACTTCATCAATTGAAAGAGAGATAAACTTTGATTTTTTTACATTCTCTTTCAAATCTTCCTTCTCTATCATGAAAGGCATTTTTCCATTTCCCATGCACTATTGTCTAACCAATGAGACTGAGGAACATTGTGCATTCCATTATATTGATACAAAACTTTGAAATTGAGGAAATCTAAAATCGGTCTTCCTTTCTTAAGTATGTGAAATAAAGTAGAGAACTGTATGAGTTTTGCATGCAGATTTGATTGATTCATCTTACCAATTTGTGATGTGATCATTCCTCCCTTTTCCATGAGATGTCTGCATTTTTTCTACTCTGCTTCATACTCTACTACGTATTTAACATGCATGCATTATTTTTCAGTTTTCCACCTATGTGTTTTGATTTTTAGCCATCCTCCCCCATTATAGTCAAATATTGTTTTCCACAATGTTTTTCTATAGTGTCATCTTGATTGCATTTTTTTGCTTTCCCAATTTCCACATACATATTATACATGTACATTCAGATGGGATCTCTTCTAAATTAGCTAGTTGTACAAGTTTGATAAAATGGAAATTTGGCAGCCCAATCAAACTTGTATGTCCTCCCAAGTGTCCACATATTTTTGTTCATTTTCAATGTTTTACTTTTATGAGTAGAATTTTGAGCATTACCACAATCACTGCTTTCCTCTTTGTGAACAAAATTTGCATTTGATTTTTGAGTTCCATTTTTTGAGTATTTGTATGTGTGATATCTTGATGCACTCCTACTTGCACCTCAACAGGAATATCTTCAAGCTCGGGCATCCCAATAGGTATATCTTCAAGATCTGGCATGGTATCATCATAGGTGTCATTTGGTTGATATTGTGTAGAATGCATGTCCACCTCAATATTACCTTCCACATAGTCTGTACTCTGATTCATTCCAGGGGTGTTGTATGGGTGTTGGTGTTTGTGGTATATGTAGTAGTAGAGTTTCCAAAATACTTGAACAGGACTTCTAAGATTTCTTAGTTACTTTTTGGGTCTTCTCATTATGAGCACTAAGCACCTTCCATTGTTTTGAATGGCTAATTTAAAACTATTCACATGTCAGTCAAAGCTCTAAGTCATGCATCAACAAATATCCTTATCACTCATATCAGAAGAACATTTGTCATGCGTCAACAAGATAATTATCATGTGTCAACAATAGTTGTGTCGGGCGTCAATTGAGTTTCCTTGTAACGGATGTGTCAAAGTCTCCTTTTTTGCATCGGTCAAAAACATAACCCCTTGTCATGCATCGTTAGTTGAGTATCCTTGTCACACGACCATAGAAAACCATTGTCACGTCGTCAAAGAAATACAATAAGTCACACATCAACAAAATATCGTTGTCACATGTTAGAGAAAAACTTTTCATGCGCCGCAAAATATCAAATTTGCATCAACAAAAGCAAAGTGTCGGCGTCAACAACCAAACTCTAACATCATCAAACCCTTGTCGCCATCCATAGAAAAACCTTTGTCACACAAAAATATTATTATCACGTGCATCAACAAATAGCACCTATCACCGATTGAAAACTACTAAACAGTAAACATATCTGCACTATGCATTGGTGCTTAGAGTATGCAAGTTCATGGTATTTGATATGTGGTAGCTCAACTAGTAACTTAGTAAGGTATTGGTGGTAGTATACTACCCGATGAATCACCTAGGTTTTTATAGGAGATGCTTTCAAATGTAGGCGAAGCCGACCCCTAAAAATATATATATACTATAATTTTTAGGTGAACAGACACCGACTCGCTTTGAAAAATTTGTCTTTTCAAATTTTCCTAAAATGAAATTTGGGAATTTCCAATCCATTGTTTTGGAATACAACTAGTGGTGTTACTGAAACGTCCATTAGTAATTTATTTATAAAATACATGAATAGTCTAATGGAACATTTCGTAAGTGTGAAGAGATAAACGATGTTGTAGTTGAAGGTATTTTGCAAAATAAGTTATTGAGTTCTTAGTCACAACATTTTTCCATTACTATGCTAGAGCAATTTCATTTTCTAGATGAGCCAACAGAAAATGGTTCCATTAAAAGGCTTTGGAAGAAGCTTTATTCAAGTAGTATTTTGCAAGACAATTTCAGTGAGTATTTTCGACTATATGAACTATGTCAAACTATGATCCTGGGATCTATTGAAGATGAAAGATTATTCAATGCATTATCCTTCGTAAAATCAAAATTTTGTAATAGATTGGATAGAAATTTAGAAAGTTGTTTGAGATTGTATGTATCCAGTTATTCTATGGAAACTTTTCCTTATGAGAGAGCACTTGCATTATGGAATTCACTCGTAGAAAGAAGAGGAGTAGGTAACATTATGAATGATGTAGGGGATCCAAACATATCCATCGAACACACTTCCAATTCAGTATAATTCGAGGACACTTATGAAGAACATGTTGCTCCAACGTTGTTTCAATTGTCAAAGTCCTAATTTCTTGTCTACATTCTTGACACTATTGACAAAATGATTTGATTATTTATATATTTCATATCAATTAAGTATCAATTGGTCTTACTAGACTATATGTTGTTTTACTTGTAACAAATTCATTTTTTATATTTTGTTTTATTATTTTAATAAGGATAGTGATTTATTTAGATCCATCTCGTGTGATTAATATTTTATCTCTACATGAAACATAATTCCTTTCTATACTCAAACAAACACACACCAAAAATCTAAAACCATGCTTTACAACTCCAAATAGTAACATAAAAAAATTCACAAGAAAGTAGAAATCAATACAAGAGTGCATATTAAATTGTTCAAAACTTTCAAAAAATGTGTCACAATTGTAAATAGAGTTATAATTCACAATTAAATTTGTATACATACTAACAAGAGGCAAATTACTTTATGAAGAAATGTTTTCATAAAACATTGTCACCAATACAATTACAAAATTTTGGGTTATAAATTTCTTCTCAAAGATTCTGGGAAATTTTTGTCATATAAGAACACATTATGAGGGAATCCTCTTCTCTGCCTATGATTCGAGTCATAGTTGTCCTTATGTCTACCACACGGAATAAGAAAAGAAAAAATTGGATGGCCACTATCTTTTATATCCTACGCCATTGTCGGAATTGTGACAACACACCTATCACATGGTGAAACTATTTTTTTCAATTTTATGTTATAGGGGAAGCTTGAAATTCTTCTTGCAATGGAGGTGGAGTTTTCTCAGTTTGTATATTGCTTTCTGCTAAAACTCCTAATACCTGCAAATCCTTCACTGTGTTATTGATATTTTCAAGAATATTATACTAATCTCTCACAAAATCTCATAACGACAATATTGATGGATCCGTATATGTCTTTTGTTTCATTAAGATTTATGGATCCAGCTTATGCTCCTTGATTATCTTTCTCAATGTATTGTTTTGTTTATTTAATATTTTTTTCTTTCGAATGTATAAATGTATTCAAGCTTTTGTGCGCATTCTTCAAATGTGCATCAAATACAACTACTTTTTTCTTTAAATTTTCATATTTTCTTGCAAAACAGAAATGTATTCGATAAGTTATAAATAATTTATTGCAATACACATAATTTCACAATTTTTCACGTGTGAAAAATGACTTACCATAGCTTTTTCTTTTTCTACATTTGCAATTAAAACATTATTTTTGTCTCTAGCCCATTTGTTGTAGTATGCTTGGGCTTCAGCATTAAGATTCTCCAACTTGTTTAACATTATATGTAAAACTTCATTATTATACAAAAGTATGCCAAACCGAGCTTTATTTATCAAAATGTCAAACCGTGTTGGTTGGTTCTCTATGACAGTGAACAATGTATGTCTTTGAGCATGATTATGGTAATGGATATTTATTTATTTGATCAAAAATTTGGCCTTGTACTCCCAAGTGCGCATTGATTCCATATCTGACATAACCACTTACTAAATTATGGCCCCCATATTGTCTAATACCATATTTTTTACTATAGAATCTGTCTTTTGATCATTCATGAGTGGAATTTGACTTGGTGAAGGAGGGGAATATCTGATTTCACAGATATTTTGGTGTTCTTGTGGTTAAGCAAGTGTAGTAATTTGTATCATATCATGTATATCAAAATAATTACCCATCTTAGTGTCACCGCTATCAAAACCCAAAAACTCATCGTTGAGCTCCATCTAGTTCAAAATCTAGGTACCAATTGTACTCAAGATACCACCTAGTGAGCAAGAAATATAATATTCTTCCATGCAAATTTTCTTTTTATTTTTACCGCTTGTGGCAAATGGTACACCAAATGCTTGTTTGCAACTGTTGCGGTTGTCTATCTATTAATTGCAAGAAGAAAAGTATTATAAAAGTAAACATTATACCATTTGCAGAATACTATGCAAAATATTTGTAAGTAAACAACAAATATTAAATATTATAAATTACCTGGCATGGTCGGAGATGTGACCATACGACTTTGTGACTGAGACTAAGTTTGATCTACACCGTCAAACTTGGAAGTTTCTGCAAAAAAAAATGTACAAATATTAAAACACTTTAACACTTACTGAATATATTAGATAACTTGTTAATGATTCCTGCTAGTAGCTTAGTTATAAATAATAATATAAATACCCAAGCATAAAAATATGGAGGGAAAGGTGGTGGCAGAGGTGTTAACCCCCTAGGTCATTTCACGTGAGGAAATAAAATTGAGGTCGACCCCTAGGTGTCAAAATCCATATCAAAATCACCAGAGGCCTCTAGAGGGGATTTACCTCGAGCAATAGCCTCCTTATGAGATATTGCAGCTATAATTATTCTCTACAAAATATAAATTATTATTATTATTACATTCAAAAATAATTAATTATTATAATGTTAAAATTAATTGTTACATATTGTTCTTCAATTGAAAGACCTATCGATAGTAATTTGTCATTTATTGTAGTCGAGAATTTGTTCATTTTGTAATTGGTGGAAAGCTTCTTGATAGAAAGCAAGTAGATAATTGGTACAAGAAAATAGAGTCTTCGATTTATCAGATGCATTGATACTAACAAGGGCATTGTTGACATTTGTTTTAATTCGATTGGACAAATATGTGCACCAATCATATTATTTCCCTGTCAGTGTATGCAATAAATATTGAACTACCCAAAGTGGAATGTTAGTAGATCTACCCTACAACACAATCCTGGATTGAAAGAGTGATATCATTGCAAGAAATAAATTATGTGTAACACCTTGTATAATAAGGCCTCTTTTAGAACGATTAACTGTGAGCTGCAACAACATACAAGAAAAGTTAGATGCTTGGGTAGTCAATTGATATTAAGAAAGAAAATAATTGAAAAATAAATTGAACTTACCATCAACTTGCACATTGTAATGTGTAGACACCTATAATTTGATCAAAGCAATCTTATTATTAATATTGCACTAACTATTCTATTCCTTGCAAATTGTCGATACTCGTCAATTAGGCTTGTTTTCCCTTCAACTCCTCTTAATCAACCACTACACACTGATTAAGCCTCCTATCTTGCATTTAACCAATAAACCTTCTTATTGGCTAACTCCCACTTCCAAAACTTCTAAAATCTATCCAAACCTCCTCCAGTTGCTCCCAGAAAGCTTCCTAAGCCTACTTGGGGTCTCTAATTAATCCTAAATGATTAATTAGCTTCTAATCTAGTCAAAAAGTGCTTTGACTTACTAAAAGTGCTTTTGGACTTACCTTTTGTCCCACATGCACCAAAATCATACCATTATTTGAATGGGAAAACTATAAATAGACCCCTCCTCCTCATCATTTCTAAGAACACTTTTCCTCCTCTAGCATAAACTATAGGAAATTAGGATCTTGAGTATTTCTCCATTGATTTAGAGCTAGCATCTTCATAGTGCATCCATAAACTCAAGTTTGAGTAATATGGAGAGAATCATATGGTCTTGAATCCATTGTTGGTGAGACTCTATTTTCAAACCTTGAAATCATAATAACAATCATATTTGATTGCTAAGGATCTTTTTAGGTTCATTTTAAAACTAGAATTCAAAGAGTATATATTGATTTAGGCATGTTAGGTTGATTGTTTTCAAAGTTATATGCATGTTAAAGTTAGTCTCCCCAAGCGCTTATCTTGATGCTTAATTGTTATATTATTTTAAAGCGTTGAAACTCGTAGGTGTTTAGTTTCATTTCTTATAGATTTATTAATTTATACATGAACACATAATGATATTCCATTTATTTTTTATCTGCATCGATTAAAATAACCTTTGTATTCACGACCATCCGGTTTTAAAATGGTAAAATAATTAATCTATCGACATTTGGGGCTCCACACCGAATGAAAATGTACGATCCATTTGGGGGATTAAAAATTATATGCATCGAGTTGTAAGAATTGATCGGGTAATCGAGGACGGAGTGTCTATTTCAATTGGGGTATGTTGATAAGACTCGTGAATTGTGCATCTAGTCTTTAGGTATATCTTTCAGTTTTATTAGTGTTGCAATTTAAGGGCACATGAGATTTTTGTACTATAATTTGGAGGCACGAGTAACTGTGGAACTAGTCATTGTTGAAAGATTTGGAAATTGGTGTAAAGCTACACGAGAGGGAGGGGTGAGACTAAAGTTGCATGGTGGTTCCATAGAAAATTAGATTCAAAATGTTGTACATTTGAAAATTTTTATGGAAAAAAGTAACTAAATGAACCTCGTGGGCTCGGGTTCACAGCGAGGACACGTGGCGACAAATGATAGGTGAAGAGTTTTGAGGAAACACATGTATGGAGACAAGTGATTGGTTAATGACAAAGCCATGATCAAGTAAAGGGTTGGTTCAAGACACGTGACAACCATCTCGAGTGATAAAGAAACAACCGTCTATTTCTAGGAGAGACAATTGTCTATTAGTGAAGAGACATCTATGTTAAGAGATAAACGTCTTTACATGGGTGAGATGGACTGGATTTGACAATTGTCTCTTCTCTATTGGACCATATCTTCTCTATAGAGATGACCATCTAATAGAGCGAGAGATGATTGTCAAAGCCGATCTGTCTAATATAG
The DNA here is from genome assembly GCA_018340775.1 of Taxus wallichiana var. yunnanensis. NCBI lineage: Eukaryota > Viridiplantae > Streptophyta > Pinopsida > Cupressales > Taxaceae > Taxus > Taxus wallichiana. The sequence continues at coordinate 1,005,604,189 of CM031239.1, forward strand.
AAGAGACGATCGACCAATCCAATCCGCCTAATAGAGAAGAGACGGTCATCCAACCCAATCCATATAATAGAGAGGAGACGTTTGTCAACCTAGTCCATCCAATAGAGAAGAGATGACCATCCAACCTAGGCCGATCGATGGCACATGGATGGACATATAACTTAACTCATCTAATTATTATAGATGGCGGTGCCTAACTTACGAAAATCATAGAAAGCTGCGGTTTGCCAAATCGCCTTTGTTGCAAATTATTTTTGGATTTTCAATTTTTTCAAAATTCCATTTCGTAGATTCCCTACCCATTCTATAATAATTTTTTGAAGGGGTCTTAAAATGAACCCCGATATAATATGTTGCATAAATGATTATTAACACATGTAATCTTTGAAGTAAATATATGTTTAACGCTTGATTGATCGGACGCAGAACGGTCATTATTTTCAATTTTCGTTCCTCCAACGATCCCTGGTCTCGCCTCTAGGGTGCAAAGAATGGTGCGCTGGCGGGCAGGGCTGTCGAATCTCGCTAAAAGCGTCCGGGTCCCCTGTGGGCTTGACACTAATTCACCCAACCGGATAGTGACTCGCTTCCTTCGCAGACGACATTCCCTCCGTGTCCCTAATCGAGGATGCTGCTTTCACTGCGCATACGAATTGTCTATCTTCGAGGGCTATTTTTGCTAAGTTTATTGGGAGACGGCTCTCTTTTCCGGGCATAAGAAACTGGTGCGAAACACAGTGGGGCAGCGGCCTGAGTATTCGTTCCCTGGAAAAGGGTTTTTTCCTTGTGCTCTTTCGTAGCGCTGCTCAGAAAAACGACACTATGGAAAGAAAAATTCTCTCCTTTCCGATTCTGGTCTTGCGATTCGCGAGTGGGAGCCTCACTTTGATTGTCACAAAGCGGCGGAGGATGGGTTTCAAGTGTGGATTAGACTATACTCCCTGCCCAGTGAATTTTGGTCGGCACCCATCCTTTCTAAAATCTGCTCCAGTCTCGGGCGGGTCATTCGCATTGATCCTGTTACTCTTGAATGGTACTCTCTCTTCCTTTGCCAGAGTTTGCATTTCTATTATTCCAGCTCTTAAACCAAAGGAAGTTATTCTTATCAACCCCCTCGGGTATCCTGGAAACAGAAGGTTGTTTATGAAGGTATTTCCAATATCTGTTTCAAATGTTTGAAACCCGGTCATTCCCGTAAGTCTTGTATCAATCCCACCCCTGGTGTCTCGTTTTGGCGGAAAGTTTCCCACCTCCCCCTGTCCCCTCCCCTCCTTCTTCCCCGTGTTCCTCTTTCGTCTCCTCCGCCCCTCGTCCCCCTGGCTCCCCCTCCTGTCCTTGAACCTCTTGCTTTGGCTCCTGAAACGCTCTCCCTCGTCAAAGAAACGGCGGCTGTTGTAAAGGATTCCTCCGGATCCTATCTCTGTTCCACGAGGGTATTTCCATTGGTATGGGAGGTAGCTCGGATGCCCTTGAGAAATGGATCATGGATAAAGAGGATTTGCTTCTGTCTTCGACGTTGCTGTCCCCCTGAGGATCCCAAAGCTCCTGACGAGTCCCCTTCCCCTCCCTCGCAGTCGTTGGGACCGCTTCTACCCACTCCTCCCCTTCTCAATGTGGATTTCGGTCCTAGAAGCATTCTTGGCCGCCCTAATAAATGTAAGCTTTCTCTCAACGAAGTTGCCCACGGGAAGCAACTTCAGCTTCGGTCTTTCTTCCCGTCTTCCAGTAGGAGAGGCAAGTCCTCTCTGAAGCAATCATGATCATTTTTTCTGGAATGTTAGGGGCCTTAATGCCCCTAACAAACAGCGTCTGTTAAGACGTTACGCCCTGGATGAGGGTGTGGATATTTGTTTGATTCAGGAAACTAAAATGTCGGCTGAGGGTTGTAAAAGAAGTTGGTTCAAAAATGGAAAGGGTGGGAAGGCTGCTTCTCGGATTCTGTTGGAGCCTCGGGCGGTTTAGGCATTCTTTGGAAAGCTGCCAGTTGCATGATTGCTCCCCTTGTTATAGACCTAAATTTCATTTGGTGCAAGGTTTCGATTAAGCACTCGGAGGATTTCTTTTTCCTCGGCAATATTTATGGTCCATCTACTCCCATCAGTAAAAGGATTCTCTGGGGTAATCTTAGCCAGCTTCTGACCTCCGTGTTAGCGAAAAATTCATCGTTGCTGGTGACTTCAATGCTACCCTTTCTGATCGTGATAAGCAGGGTGGTCTTCAATGGCATCCTCGCTCGCAGCTGATTTCTCTTCCTTTGTTTCCTCTGCTCACCTGGTTGATTTAGAGCCGTGCAAGGGTTGGTTCACTTGGAACAACAGGAGATGCGGGTTCGATTCCCTCGCAGTGCGTCTTGACCGCTTCCTGGTCTCCGAGCATTGGTTGCAGCAAAATTTCCTTCTTAAAAGCTCGGTTCTCCCTCTTTCTGGTTCCGACCATTTTCCTATTTCTGTGGTTCTCAACTTTGACCTCCCTCCGCGTCGTTCCCCCTTTAAATTCGAGAACATGTGGCTTCAGGACCCCTCTCTCAGGTCGCTGATAAAGGGTTGGTGGGACTCCTTTGCTGTCAAAGGGACCAAGATGTTTCAACTCTCAAAAAAGTTATCTTTGCTCAAGATAAATTACAAAGTTGGAACCATTCGAAGTTTAAAAATATTTTTCATGAAAAGCTTCGAGTTGAGAAGACTCTTCGTTCTCTCAACGAGAGTATTCTGTTACATGGGATGTCACAGGAGGATTACCAGAAGGAAAAAATTCTCCTCAAGGAATTGGGGGATATCCTTCTTAAAGAGGAAACTTTTGGCGTCAAAAATCCAGGGAAACTTGGTTGCTGGATGGAGATAAAAACACCAAATTCTTCTTTTCTTCGGTCGAGCTAGAAGAAACTTCAATTACATTTCTTCTCTCAAACTCGAAGATTCCACCATTGCCACTTCGCAAGCTCAGATTAAATCGGAAACGGTGGATTTCTTCCGCAAGCTCCTGAATGATACGGATTCCCCTCTTGGCCCTCAGTCTCTCCTTCACTCTCAGATTCCCCGCTGTATTTCGGATGTTGAAAATGATCACTTCTTTCACCCTTTTCCTTTGAGGAGGTTCGGAAAATTGTGTTCTCTATGAAGCGAGATAAAGCCCCAGGCCCGGACGGTTTTCCTGCCTCTTTCTTCCAGGATTTTTGGGATATCGTTGGTCCCTCTGTTGGCAGGCGGTTGAGGAATCCAGAGTTTCGGGGAAGATTCTTGGGAACCTTAATCACACTTTCATCTGTCTGTTCCCCAAAAAATCCCCAGCTGAGAAGTTAGATGATTTCAGGCCAATTTCCTGTGTAATACAACATATAAAATTATCTCCAAAGCTATTGCCAATAGGCTCTCCCCATTGATGCATAAATTGGTCACCCGGAACAGAGTGGGTTCATTCCTGGAAGGTCTATTACGGAAGGTATTATTATTTCTCATGAACTCATTCACTCCCTTCATAATTCTTCAGAGCAGGAATGTTGCTAAAATTGGATTTCAGCAAAGCTTATGATCGGGTTAACTGGAGATTCCTTCTTATTTCTCTGCAAGCTTTGGGTTTTGGTGCTCACTTCTGTAAGTGGATATTCGAATGTATTGCTTCCCGCGCTTCTCGGTTCTTGTCAATGGGTCTGCGGAAGGCTTCTTTCAGAGTAGCAGGGGCATTCGTCAAGGAGACCCGCTTTCCTCCTTCCTCTTTACAATTGTGGCGGAAGCTCTTAGTCGTAGCATCAAGGCCGCGATTCTTGAAGGTTCATTGAAAGGTCCTTCACATCTCCTCCAATCTTCCTCCTCTTTCTCATCAGCAATTTGCAGACGATACTTTTCTCTTCGGTCAAGGGACTGTTCCGGAGGCTAGGTGCATTTCCTCTATTCTGGATTCCTACTCTGTTGCTGCGGGTCAAGTCTTAAACTTTCATAAATCTGTGATCTTTTTCTTTAACGTGGCCCCCAGGCTTCAGGGAGAATTAAAGAGATTCTTGGCTTCTCTTTGGGCAAACTTCCACACACTTACCTGGGAATTCCTTTGTTTCATGGGAAGGGTAAGGCTCTCCTCTGGAACGGGCTTTTAAATTCCATCTCTGCCAAACTCCTCTCCTGGAAAGGTAAATGGTTATCCCTTGCGGTCGTGCGCTTCTCATCAACTCGGTGCTCCTCTCCATTCCTATATACATGCTTTCCATTCTACAGATCCCTAATTCTGTTCTACTCAAAATTGAGAAGGTGGCCCGTACTTTTCTGTGGCAAGGTCTCAACACCGAACGCAAATTCCATCTTGCTAATTGGGATTTGGTCAAGCTTCCCAAGAAGCTGGGTGGTTTGGGTATCCTGGATTTGGCCATTCAGAACATGGCCCTCGGCGCAAAATTGGTATGGAACTTCATATCTGATAATAGCAGACTCGCCTTCAAGGTCCTCGCTCATAAATACATGGATGGGCACGTAATGAGCTTTTTCTTTCCAGTTCTGAGCTACCTAAGGGCTCCCACCTCTGGAATTTTATGTGTAACTCCAAAAATCTTATTGCTGATCGGGTCTCGTGGAAGCTAAACAATGGTCGGTTAGTGTCTTTCTGGGACGAAAGTTGGAATGGCTTCCCTCCCCTCAACTTGCTTCCCTCTCTCAATGGTATTATGAACTCCTCCAAACTATTATGGGGCTCTCTTGTTTCTGATTACGGCTTTCAGCATCCCAACGGTTCGCCTACTTGGTGTTGGAAAGATATCTTGTCTATCGGCGCCTCTGCTCATGAAGCTGCCCTCTTTTCCAATTCTTTAGAGGAACGTCATGCTTCATACCTTAACAGTAATGATTGCTTATTTTGGGTTGGAAATAGCTCTGGCCTTTACACTGTTAAAAAGGGTACAACATTCTCCTCTCTCAATTCGGCAAGGGTTCTCCGAGTTCCTATGGATGCTGGCACCCTCACATTACACCGAAGATTGCTTACTTCGGTTGGCTTGTATTGAAGAGAAAGGTACTCACCCATGCTAGAAGGCGTGCGTGGGGCTTCTCTGGCCCCTCTAAATGTCTTCTTTGCGGTGAGGCTGAGGAAGATCTGGATCATCTCTTCCTCTTTTGTCCCTTCACCTCCAAGTGTTGGGATTGGCTCTTCAATAAGCTAAATCTCTCCTGGGTCCCCTGTAACAGAATTGATGCTAATCTTTCTTCATGGCCGTCTTTTTCCCATAACTGTTTGCACAGCTCTATATGGCACGTCAGTCCTTACTTCTTGCTTTGGCATTTATGGTGGGAACGCAACCTTCGTCTTTTCAGAGAGCAAGCGGTTGAGCTCCCCTCCTTCCTTTCCAAGCTGGAGGTGGCCATTTCAGAATGTATTAGTGCTAAGTGTTCTTCTTTTCCCTCCTTTTCCTCCAAGGACTTCGCTACTCTTCATCAGTGGTCTCTCATCAAAATTCCCACTCCTGGGTCTATTATCCAAGGGGCTCTCACAAATTGAAAAGATGCTGCTCAGGAAGAACACTAGATGGCGTCCCCCAGGGGCTGTGGAAACTAAACTTCGATGGGGCCTCCAGAGGTAATCCGGGTTCTTCTGGGGCTGGTTGCATCCTCAGGGACGATCGAGGTCTCCTCATCCATGCGGGCTCCTTCCCGTTACAAGATGGCACACATGTAACTCTCTGAAGCTCAGGCTCTTGGAAGGGGTCAAGTTGGCGGTTCATATTGGTTGTCTGATTTATGTATCGAAGGGGATTCTCAAATCCTTATTTCAGCTGTTTCCAGTGGTGCTTCTCAATCGTGGAAATTGAACCTCTTTCTTCCTTCTATTCATTTTTGGCTCGGTAAACTCCATTCCTGGAACATATCGCATAAGTACCGGGAAGCAAATCAGGGCGCTGACTTCCTGGCCAACTTTGCAATTGATAATCCCTCTGCAATAGTTTCCTCCAACAATGCACACATGTGGCCAGGTCTTTCTACTCTCCTCTCCCTCGATCGGAGCAACACTGCGACTAAGACTTCGCGCCTCCACTGCGTCTGGCAGTTCCCCGTGCGTCGGTCTCTTCCTCCCCTCTTCTCGGCGGCGTCCTTCCCTTCCCTTGACGCTCTCCCGCACGCTTCTCTGGCCCCCGTCATCTCCAAGCGTTTCTTGCCAGGTTCCCCTCGGGACAGTTTCTTCTTCACTTTCTTTTATTCTTGTTTCGCAGACCTCCTGGACTGTCTTTCTTAGCTTTTGCTTTGCTTCTTCCCGGCGCCATGTCTTTTGTTGGTTTTCCGTTTGTGGCCCTCGTGGCAATTCCATGGCCCGCGGATGTTTCGCCATTGATAGCGAAGCGTCGGCCATGATTTTCAAATTCTCTTCTTCAGCCGAGGCCGAAGCCATTGAAGCCATTCTTGGCGACTCTTACCGCTTCAACGCTCGTCGCCCACGCACCGATTCCGACATCGCCTCCGCCTTCGTGTCCTTCTGTACGCTGCTTCATCCCAACATTTCGGAAGTGGAACTGGTCGCCTCGGACCTTATTTACGCTGTGCACTGCGTTGGCCTTCATGACCAGCTGTGGATTTCTCACTTCCTGACCCTCTTCTGTGGGTGGAAGATGTGGACGAGTTAGCCATCGGTTCAGGGGAGGGATATTCGGCGCTCGGTGGAAAGACTGAGGACTTGGTCACGTTTGCGCAGAACTTCCATCCTTCTCTGGACCAGCGTTTTCTCCCGGTCGTGGATATTGATGCGGCTCTGTTTCCTCTCCATTCAGCTGTTGATCAGTTGAATGCCCTCAAGGATCGAGCTCTCCATGCCTTCAACTTCCTGCTGCATGCGGCCTCCTCGCGGGCTGGTCACTCTTCGGGTCATTCGTAGCAGCCTTTAGTCCTTCGTTTCGCATGGTCGCTTCCCTTGTCTCTGCGTTCTCTTCTCTCTCAGTTTTTTGCTCTTCTTTTCCTCTTCCTCCTTCGTCTTTCTCCTTCTCCTTCTTCCTTTTTCTTCGTGTTTGTAGGGTTGGGGTCCCTCTCCCCACCGGTTCATAGCTCCGGTCAAAAGCGTTTACCAATCAAAAAAAAAAACACATGTAATCTTCGACTATGACCAAAAATAGGTGTCTAACGATGGATACTCATAAGACAATGGACCGAACTCGCCAAAAGAGGACACAATCAAGGTAATATGGTTAATAATGAATGTTGTGAAGTGTCACATAAGTTAAAGCTCAAATATGTGATCAACAAGCCTAACTATGTTTATTCAATAACGATAGGTCTATATTATATTTTTAAAACCCCAACACATGTTTCTAACCTAGATGAATATTCCAAAAAAATCACATAATTAATTCATAAAATCAATTAAATTATAAAAATTACTTATCGTCACTTGTTAAAGTTTCAAAACCCTTTCATTTATCTATTTATTTTAAAATAAGAATTTAAATGACCATCAATCTATTTACTCTACAAAATTTTATCGAGTCATGCCCTCCTTGTCGATTTACTCTAAACAATAAAAAGAGTGACAACCGCATTATGTGAAGGATAGTTTTTAAGCCTAATGATGCCATAAGTATTATATACAACTTGACTATAGTAAGATAATATAAGTCTCCATTTGGGTTGAGTTTAATTAGTATTGTTAAGGCACACTAACATCATATATATGACTTAATTTATAGTGACTAAGGGTCATGTGCCATAAAGGTGTCTTCACAATGACTAGTGTTTTAAAAAATATGGACAAAATGTGTTTGACACTAATACATCTCAAGGTTCAACACTTTAGGCAACATAAATTAGTTAAAATGTATTTCTTAAGGGGGCTATTTTAAACCATACAAGGATTTCCTTAGCCCACAAATAAATGTAATAATTTTCAATAAACTTGAGGTTTCTCTATTTAAATATATCCTTGTAATGCCTCACAAAATATGTAATCTTCATATGTATGTGATGTACTCTACAACCATGAGATGTTGTGAGATTAAAAAACAAGTCTCACCGAGTTCATCTTGGCTAGAAAAGTAAAGATTTTGAATAGATAACTCCTTTGACTTGGGAAGAATCCATTCTAACTAAGTGTGTTTAGTACATGTTAATGTTTATGTCTTGTGATTAATACCATTATGCAATTTGACACAAAATCATAAGATTCACCCAAGATGCAAAATCTTTTCAAAAACGCTTTCACACTACCTCTCGTAAATAGTCAACAAAAGGTAATTTTTATATTAAATGTTAATTAAAAACACTATGATATATTCTTTATATATTCAACAAATGGTGGTGTGCCACTTGTGTATAAATAGAATACAACTAAGTATGTGAGATAGCTCAAGTAAGTGAATGGTGAGAGATAAAAATAGACTTATTTAATTAGAGAGAGATTGAGTGACATGCCATGTCAAACTTACTAGTCTCGAGAGGGAGTCAAATTTATCTATGGTGACTAAACTTGGATGAATTATCAATTAAGAATATTATAGCATTTATACATGATTTAAATTATTATTATTTACCCAAGTAATAACTTGTAGACACAAAATCAGACACTTACTACTTACATCACACCTCTAAGTATGTTATTATATACATGATTCCTAAGAAAGAAAACTAGACATTAACAACACTTATTTTGCTTTTACATTATTTTATCATTTTTATACTCTTGTTAACCTTTTAGAATGGCTAATCTACTTTTGGACATTGGACAATATATGACCCATCTTTGTATTTTCTATTTTATCCTCCGAGCATCCTAGATAGTACCACCCATTAGGGACAAGAGTGCCCGAGCATACATCCTTTTCCCCCTTTCTCAAATTTGGAATGCCACATAATTTGTTATCTTTTCTAAATCATTTTTATCACTTTAGGTTGGCCTTTTTGATTGTTAGTGAAGAAATTCAAACAATGGAATTATATGTACGTGAATTACTCACTATTATTTCAATTTGGAAAATTTGGGTTATTACTCCCTATCTACTATTTGGGTAAAGAGAAACATTCTAAAGAATCCATTGGGTTGCATCATTCGCTCCATAGGAGGGACTATTTCTAAATTCCATTTCACAAATCCATTTTAGGGAAAGTAGTTATAGCTCGTTATCTTGGTGCGGGCATAAGGGAAACCTAGCTTGAGGACACTATTATGTCACACACACACTAGAACAACATAGAGTCTGAAATGTAGTGCAACACTTGGTGACAATCACATTGGGGTGACCACAAATGTTAATTAAACTCAAACATATGCATTATTTATTTCATATAATGTTTTTTTGAGCCTTATGTAGGTAGCTATGGTTTGTTTTACAGGTTCACGTGTGATAGTAAAGCCCTGTGATGAAGACAAAGTGATAAAGACTGAAAGGAAGAAGACTTCGCAGACTCGAAAATATCATAAGCATAACATTTACTAGAACATTAGTGCCTATGTCGGACTCAAAGCACCAGGCAGTCATGTCCCCCTTTGGAGGTTCTATCTAAAGGAGTTTTAGGTTCCAATTTTCCATACAAAGTACTCTCGGTCCATATCAACCTATTCCACCTAGTTTCCGGACTAGGAATGACCCAAATATTCAAATACAAGCTAAGTCACTCTTATCTCCTTTTGTACACACTTGTTTGTGTCTTACATGATAGATCTTGTTTATTAATGTTATATATATTTGATCTCAGTCCTTTGATAAAGATTTAAATTTCTTTAAAACATTTGGTGAACATGATCCTTGCATGCCCTTTATTAATTTTCTTTGTTTCCTATCATGGCTAGCACCTCTCATGAGTTTACTACTAAAAATCTTAATAACCTAAATACATACATTACTGAGACCATCTTGGGAACCTCAATCTTTTTCTCTTTGATTCTAATGAAGAGGCTCGGTGGATATCCATATATACCTCTCTATTCACTAATGTTACCACTACCACCACTTCACCACTCTCTCTTCCACTCCCCTCCCCTCCCACCAATGGGGGCTCCACCAACCATGTTCTTATTTCCACACCTAACACTCATCTTTCTTCCCTATCATATCCCATATCCAACCTAGAACTTATTTAGGAACCCATGCCTAAGAGACCTTATATCATGATTTGTAAACCCAAATTCATCAATGCAACAAACATCTTCTTCTTCTTCTCCATCTCCTAATGCTTCACTTCTCCTTTATAGTCCTTTGGCACCCGAAGTTTCTTCTTATCCACTCACTCCCAATTTTGCATAACCTAAGTTTCCTATTTTTGATGTCCATATAGATCCCCAAAAACACATTAGATCATTTTTGTGTTGCAAGCTTGGATTATGCTTGGGATGATACACTATCAACCAAGTTATTTTATAGGAGCTTATAGGACTATGCCTTACGATGGTTTTATGATTTTCCATTGCACTCTAATTTTACTCCTTTAGCAAATCTATTTCTAGTTCAATTCTTTATGAATATTGGAATAAATATATCATATATACAAATGGCCAAAATGAAACAAGAATCTAATGAACATCCTAGTGACTATGTTTTTGCACTATAAGAATAATCTTTCTAAAATGAACAATATGTTAGTTGAATCTAAATTGCAAGATATTTTTCTACAAAAAAATATTTCCTCCTTTTTAAGAACATATACTCTTTTCCTCTTTTCATTCTTTTGATCATTTATGCCATACTCTTAAGACTCATGAAATTGATTTACTTTCGTAGGTAAACTTAAATATGGTGTTAATATTTTTGATCAATCTACTAACAAGATCCCAATAAAATATACCTTTAAGGGAAAACCTAATTAATCTAGGCCTAATGTCAATGTTATATCTCATCCCACGATGCTCCAAATTCAACTTACACATCACACATTTACTAGAATACCATATCTACCGCATATGTTATTACCTTAACTCGTAGAAAGCAATCTGATTTCTTTTTAGACTCCATTTGAGCTAGATCCTCATAGGCCCCAAGGCAAAAAAATTGATGAAAATGCACATTGTGATTACCATAGATGCAATGGCCATTCTACTAATAGATGTTTCAAGCTTATACATTTGATATAATATCTAATTGACAATCATGACATTCAGTTTCTTGAATATACTATTTCTACTTCTAAATCTACTAATGGCAATGACAGACTTAAAATTTTCAATGATCCACTACCTAAGCATGAAAAATCAGCTCTTGAATCCTCTTTGAATCATATTTATCATGTTGTTCCTCCTCCCTCATTTTCAAATCATCCTCTTGGATTTCTTGTTGGTACTATTGATCTTCCTTCACCTATCATTTATTTTACTGATGTTGATTTTCATGCTTATTTCTCATCACATAGATTACACATTGATGCTTCCATTAGTATTCACGCTATTAATAATGTTATGGGGCATCCAAATTATAAGCCAATGCATGTTCAACATATTTCTTGTAATTTATTGGCTTTCCATTATCTCATATGATATGTAGATCACCTACTTCTCATGGGCATGTCATTCTTCCTATCATTGTTGGGCCCTCACTATCTTTATGCCTTTTTTGTTAGATATGTAGTTTTCATCATGACATGATCTTAGGACTCCCTTGGATTAGGGCTGCCAAATTCATGTCATCCATTATTCACATATGCCTTGAGTTTGTACATGCAAGTCACATTATCACTATTTGAGGCATCCCACCACAAAATCTTTATCTTTGGCTCTATTTTTGATCCATATTCAACTAATTTCATCATTAATACACCTAACCCTACATCTCCACATGATATCCCTACGGCTTTGGTATATATTCGTATGGAATCTAGACCTTTCTATACTTCTAGCTCTACTTTGACACGCCCACCAAGATCTCTCACACATGTGAATTTTGCTTCTCACCCATGATGGACAGATCGACTTAGAGCCCACCTCATCGAGATATATCTCTACATCCATGACACATCTAGGCCTGCTTGAGGTCTCTTTCTCCACGTGCACAATATAGTCCTATCTCGAGATACCTTGTTGCATGCACTTTCCCACTGACCTTAGAGTATTAGATCATGATCACATGTCTACCTTATTCACACTAACATATAGTGAGACCTCGACCCTATCCTCATTAGATAGATCACCATGATATTCACACTTGGGATATATTATGCCCCCTTATTACCCGGTAATGCACTCTTGTTCTAGGTTCAAATGCAAATGTTGAGGGCACACTTACCTACATGAACCTCACTTTTCACACATACATTAGGGGAACATTTCTCTCCTCCCTTAGTCATAGTATTTCATATTATTATAATTTAAAAACATTCAAATATCTACAAAAATTCAAAAAAACTAGCTTAGATCTTGGTTGCATGTATTCTTGCTTGCTTCTACTATTCTATGTTACACGTTGTTTATTATGCTACTTTGATTCATAGTATGCTCTATCCTTTTTTCCATACACACATGTGCATTCACATGGTACTCTTGAGGTGAATGTAGGATACTTACAGGTTATCAAACAATGTACAATGCTTGACATTGTTCTCTACCGGTCCATTGAGGCTCTTGGGGAATCTACTTTTCTATTTATCTATATTTAGATAATATCTACTACTTTCATTCCTATTTTCTAGATATATACATTGTGACATACTATTAATTTTTCTAATATGCTAATGGGTGCTTCATGTGTAGCATTTGTCTTGCAGGCCTACTTCTAATCATGGTTATCTTGATTTGTTTACATCTTGTTTCCTATGCTTATGTCTTATTTCACATTGTTTTCTAGATTTTCCCTATGTTTGATTTCTTGTATCATCTTGAAGGATTCAAGTGTCTTGTGACATCCTGAGTGGTGTCCCATGTATTCAATCAGCTACTCGTCATGTCTTTTTCATGTTAATGTGTATTTTGACTAGTTTTTATTACATCATGTCATGTTTGTTTGTGACTAACACTTTATGCTACCTTTTCCCTTTATTTTACATATGTCATGGTTGTTACCTTACACATTCCCCCCTACACAAGTTATATTTTAAATGTGCACATCAGCCTCAACTTTCCTCATTTGGACGCACTCACATTGGTTCATCTCACGCACCCCAAATGAATGGGGATAATCATCGGGTGATTATTTCATCCTTTCAGCAGAACAAAACCCGACACATATCGGGTACACAACAAAATCAAGATAAACAAGAGCTAAAAACTAGTTCAAAATTAAAATTGGGTCAAAATTAATGCGGGGACAAAGCTCCCAAATCGAGATAGGGGACAGGTGGGCGCTAGTGTCCCACCTAGGTGGTTCTATCCATGGGTGAAACAAGTACAATCTAGTGTCAACAAGTTTCCAGTGACATGTTTCTCCAAAATATAGAAACATATACTTAGTTACAGGTTACTATTAGGTATAACAAGAACAAAATTAGTGGAAAGTTACATACATTGGGAAAGGGAACTAATTATCATGTTTTATCAGATCAAATAAGGAATGACACCTAGGGAATATGCAATCTGATGATATGCCCAAAATGATGTGTCATCGTGACCAATTTATATTAGGTTTATGATGTCTATAGTGGCACTTATTTGTAGGGAAATGTTAATGGTTGGAGGGAAAATCCTACTGTGCCCCCAATACTCTTCCTTTGGTGTCATGATACCTAAATCCTTAGTATTATTCCAACCATCTCCAAGGCAACAAACACATGGGTATGACCTTACTTTGGCAAAAGGGCAACACACAAATGGAACAAAGAGCAATTTCAAGCACAAGACACTCGAGAAGGCAATATCCAAGGAACATATGTAAATATCATTTCCATTATGCACACAAGACCACCCCTAGGATTCTTATCCTCTCTTAGATTACATGATACACATTCTACAATCTCCATTTAGTACGATATAAATTACAATCCTCATTCAACATGTTATCGATTCTACAACTCTCTTTAGCTCTCCATAAGGTACACTTTTCTTATCTAATTTATGCTACCTGATATTAATTCACCAACATAAAGTGGCGGAAAATGTAGAAAACAATCACACACTTACTACTTATGTTATGCATCTAAGTATGTCAATATATACACGATTTTTAAGTAAGAAAACTAGACATTAACAACACTTGTTTTGTTTTTACATTGTTTTATCCTTTATGTACTCTTATTATTTACCTTTATGGAATGACCAATTTACTTTTAGACATTGGACAACATATGACCCATCTCTGTATTTTTGTTTTATCTTCTGAGCATCCTAGACAATACCGCCATGATTAGGGATAGGAACACCTAGGTGTTATTGTCCCCTTTGGGTGCTTCTATCCTTTTCCCTCATTTTCTCAAATTTGAAATGCCACATCATTTGTTATTTTTGCTAAATCATTTTTATCACTTTGGTTTGACCTTTTTGGTTGTTAATGACACAATTTAAACAAGCGCATCATGTGTGTGTGTGTGTGTGTTGTGTGTGTGTGTGTGTATGTATACATGAATTACTATTATTGGGGGCTGTGCAATTTGGGCTATTACTCCCTATCTACTATTTGGGAAAAGAGAAACATTCAAAGACTGCATCTGGGCTACATCATTCACTACATAAGAGGGGTTATTTCTGAGTTCCATCTCACATATTCATCTTGGGTGTAAAGTAATTGTATCTCGTTATCTTGGTGTAGTTGGCATAAGGGTAACCTAGCTTAAAGGGACATTATTCTATCATACAAACACACACACACACACACACACACACACACACACACACACACACACACACACACACACACACACACACACTCACACTCACACTCACACTCACACACTACATAGAGTTTGAAATATAGTGCAATGCTCAATGACAATCACATTGGGGTGACCACCGAGGTCAATTTGACTCAAGCATATGCATTATTTATTTCATCTAATGTTTACTTGAGCCTTATGCAGGTGGCTAGGGTTTGTATTGCAGGGTCAAGTATGACATTAAAACCCTATGGTGAAGACAAAGTGACAAAGAGCTGAAGGAAGAAGACCTTGTCAGACCTTGAAAAAATCAAAAGTGGAGCATCTTCTAAGAGACTACCACCTAGATTTGACACTAGCACCTGAGGTGATCCTGTCCCCTTTGGGCAATTTTATTTGAAGGAGTTCATGTTCCAGTTTTCTAGATGAATTACTCTTAGTCCAAATCCAACCTATTCCACCAAGCTTCCACCTAGGATCAACCTAAATCTTGAATACAAGCTTAGTCACTCTTATCTCCTTATTGGACACACTTGCTTATGTCTTGCATGATAGATATTGTTTATTACTACTAGATCTATTTGACTTTGATTAAGATAAATATTGAAATATATGCCTAATTTGATTCTATATAGTTAGCAGTAAATGAATAAAAATTAAGTACATAAATGATACACAAGCAAACTAAATAATGAAGTATAAAACCATAAATGCAAAGAGAGTGTGAGAAAGCCTTAGTTGATTCATAGTGAAATCTAGACTATGTGAGTGAGTAACATGAGGAGAACATAATGACAAAAGCATCGCATAAAGACCTAGAAAAATGCAAAGCCAGAGAGATTGGCTAGATCGGGGCGCTGGAGAGGGACAGGGGTGCCCTAGGCCTATTTCAGCGCATGGGCTCTGCGGAAAAGCTCATAAAACCTCCTATGAGGTGTCACAAGGTGTTCACCATTAGTCTCCTTTGGTCACTCTAAGGTCACACCAAGATCACCGAGGTCATTGAAACCTACAATGAAATATAAACCTGCAAAACCCTCAAATAGACATCAAATCTTAAAAAGAAAGATGCAAAATGAGGGGTCAAACTATCCTCAGCTATCACAATGGTGAACTTATGATTAAGTGCTACACTACATCTTAGACCCAATGTAGTTCTATGTGTATATGTGTGGAATCGTGCCCTAGGTGGCTCTTGTGTGTGTCACACTTGATAGCGAGCAAATAGCTAGATGTAAATAAATGTAGTAAATGTGTGCATGGAATATAATGAACTTCCTCCTATGAAGTGTATATATAGATAAACCAACCCTTGTGTCCCTTGTGATGATGTTAGATGGATGTAATGGAGCTTTTATATGCTTGATGGATGTACCTTAGGTGGTGATAGCTAATGCTTAGTGTTTGGTCCTTTATTATGATCACATAACTTTATATTTATATGATTTATTTTCTTGAATTTCATAATTAACCCCAAAAAGATCAATACCAAAAATATAAGATGCTCAAATGGATAAAAAGGACCCAAAAAGTGTGAGTAAAGTACAAAAGGATCGGGGTGCCTAGAGGGGATGAAGGTGCATGGCGCTAGTGTCCTGGTCGGGCGTTGGTGTCCAGGATGATAAAAGTTGGAGTATAAAAAGGTAGATTGAGAAAGTAGGGGTGTAAGACAAAAGTGGTAAAGTAAAGAAAGGTGGCCAAAGACATGGGTTAATTAGTATTTTTCTTACTTAGGAATCATATGAATAGTAATATGCAATCAAGACTAGATAATTACCCAAAGTGTGATTTTGTGTCTACATTTGCCCCCACTTTATGTTGGTGAGTGGAAATCTTGGTAACATAAAGTAGATAGATATGTGTACCTAATAACCATGTAGATTGATGATGAAAGTGTGTTTGCCGAGGAAAATACAAAGTGTGGAGTGATAAAAATGTGAAGTGTGGATGCTAAAGAGGAAAAGTACAAAAAGTGATGATGAAAATGAACCTAGGGTGGAAACACATGTGTAGATGTCATGATGTACATGTTGTTGATGTTGATGTTGTTGATGTTGTTGTTGGTGTTTGTGGATGATGTTGACTACCGCTTCCCATACAGATGGACTTGTAAAAGAGAAGAATGAACAAGTAGTCAAATACACATGTATATGATCAAAATTTATGTAAAAAGTATGTAAAAATGTTGAAAATGTGAAAAAGGAACATGTGCACTGATCCATGATGAGAAAAAGAGTGTAGAAAGGATCCTGAAGATGTCGATGAAGGCCAAGTTTTTGGGTGATCTCATGCCACGACAAAAGAAGTATAGGGAGGAAATTATAGTGTCATCCTCCAACCTTTAACCGCTTCCCAAAGTTGTAGAGCGCTCTAAAATGTTGGTTTTTTTGGGCAATCATACGCCACGATAAGTAGTGTAGAGAGGAAAGTCTAGTGTCATCCTCTAACCTTTAACTACTTCCCTAATGAAAACACCACTACATATGGTGTGTACTTTCCATTTAATGCCAATGTAAATGCCCATTGCTAAAGGACTATGAAGTGTTGAGTTATCTAAAAGCCTTTGTGGCAAAAAACTGCCAAAGAATTGTGTAATTTCCCCCTAGTTACAAGCATCTAAGAGGGACATCATTGTGCTAAGGACCCAAGTTTGATTTTAGCCATGTCTCTAAAACTAAAACTATGATGTATCGGTATTGTGTTTGTGTGTGTATGATATATATGACATTGTGTGGGGTGATTGATTCACCCAAATGATGCCCCCTCATTTGGGGGTACATGCAACGTTGTTGAAGGAGTATGTGGCCCAAAAGAGGACCAACCACTGTGCTAAAATGTGCCATGTCCTATAAGGGGAAGGGAATGTTCTTGGTAGAAACCAAGGCACACACAAAAAAGTGGCTAGGAGACAAGTGTTAGTACAAGACAAAAAAACATGCATGTAAAAGATAAATGTAAATATGCAGACAATGTAAGCTAAAATGCAAGAATATAAACACACAAGAAGACAATGTAGACTACAAAAAGTGGGTTGCAAACATGGGACATCACTCACGATGTCACAAGACAATCAAGGCCAAGGCCATAAGAAAACAAGTGTGCACACAAGACAAAGGGAAAATCCAAACAAGATATAAAGAGCAAACAATGACAAACAATGTAACAGACAACCATGGAAGTAAATAGACCTACAAAACAAATGTTGCACATATGAAGCACCCATTAGCATGTTAGAAAGATAAAAAGTATGTCAAAACATGTATAATATGATAAAGTAGTGTGTTATGAAACAAAATGAAACAATAACACCTGTAGTGTACAAAGTGGATGCCCCCAGGAGTTGTTGTGGGACTAGTAATAGGTATTGCGCCAAACATCCATGTTACGTGTAATAAATATGTAGAATGTGATCACAACTAAAAACAAGTGAACACGCATGTGTGTATGATAAAGATAATGACATACAAGATATCTATCTAGCATGTGTAATAAGATGTACATGTAACAAGTAAATGTAAGCAAGAGTAAATGTAACCAAGATATGCAAGTATGTTATGGATGAGATGGAATGGAATGCAAAGTGAATGATAGGAACATCATGCCCCAAGTGGATGTGTATGTATGTAATGAGGTTCATTTATTTATGCCCCCTTAGTAGTCAAGAATGAATTGTAAATGAGAGTGCGTCATTGGGAAATGGTTTGAAATGTGTGTACAAGTAAAGAAAGATGTGATTCAAAGTCAAAGTGGCAATGTAATGTATAGGATTAAATGATTCGACAAAGGAAAAATTGATCTTGAAGTTGTAGAAATGAGGTGGTAGAATGTGTGATGATTTATCCTAAAGCGTATATCACTAAAATGTGAGTGAATAGATGGTAATGAAAGCATGATGATTTAACATAAAGTGTATATCACGAAATGTATAAATAGGATGTTAGAAAGTGTGATGATTTAGCATAAATCATATATCACGAAATGAGTAGATGAAATGCTACAATGGATCAATTATGAAGTGTGGAAAATAGTGTAACATAAGGTGATGAGGTTAATGTGTATTGAGTCAAGTGTGAACCATAAAGCACAAGAGCGTCAGAAAATGATGCAAGTGTGATGAGGAGGTGAGGTTGTATTTAGAATTAGACCTCACCAATCAAGTATGAATCATAGAACTAGAACTGAGTGATCATGGGGGATCAATAAGTGTGACATGAGTCACCTAACAAAGACCAAGTTGAGTGAAGCGGTGGAAGCATGTGTGAAAAAGAAAAACAAGTAGGACCATCGATGGTGGTAAAAGAATTTGCAATGTGTCTGAGTTAGTAGAGGGAGTAGTTATTTTGACAAAAATGATTGAAATGTTCGTTTGAAATGTTGGATTATTGTGTAATGGTGAAAATTGAAGACTTAGTAAGATGAGGTGTTGAAATGATTTTTAGAGGTGACTACTTAGGTTGACGTGGTAACTCCATAGATAACTTGAGAGGAGGCAGAATAAGACTAATTTTGAGAGGTGATTGATCAGTTTGAGTGGATTGAATAGGCATTGACTTGATTGATCAGAGAAGGCACATTAGAAGTGGTGGCATGATGCTCATTAGACATAGAAGGATCAATTTAGGGACCCATTTAGATGTAGAATTTGTAGATGGGCATGCAGAATGTAATGTTGTGTCATCAAATGAGATAAATCCTTAACGCTCAAGATGTTTGATTCTTCATTGTAAAGCATACAATCATTGTCATTATGTCCATTGATTTGATGATAATTACAATATGGATGACCTTGATATTTTATAAGACGATAAGGAGGATAGCCATGAGTAGATGGTAAAGTGATCAATTGATGACTAAGGAGCTCAATAAGAATGTCATTTTCTTAACATTGTGATTAAATGTGAGAGGCTCTGGTAATGGAAAGACTTGAGGCTCACTAATATGAGCACATGTAGAAGACATAACATGAAGATGAGATGTAGAAGGAGAAAAACATGAGCCTAAGAAGCGTCCTTAAGTTGTTGGATTTCATATTTAAGAGATGTAATTAATCGTGGATTCCATAACCTAAAATTTGTCTTGAAATAAAGAATGCAAAGCTTGAATTAACTCTAACATGGGTTGATTAGATGGAGGATCATGAAGACTAGATTCATCAAATAGATGATGAAATAGCACTCACTTGATGCAGTGTCGTATCTATAGGGAGATACATGGTGTCTAGGGATTTTTTCGAACAACTTGGCAATTAAGATGCATTTGAATTAAATCATACAAAGAAACTTGAGTAATTTTAGGATCCATGATAGAAAATATGATTTAAAAGAAGGATCCAAATGACCGATCACGAGTGGGGTTCACCAAAATGATTAATCTAAATGTGAATTTTATGCCTAATTTGAT
The DNA here is from genome assembly GCA_018340775.1 of Taxus wallichiana var. yunnanensis. Classification (NCBI taxonomy): domain Eukaryota; kingdom Viridiplantae; phylum Streptophyta; class Pinopsida; order Cupressales; family Taxaceae; genus Taxus; species Taxus wallichiana. The sequence goes on from CM031239.1 coordinate 1,005,624,267, forward strand.
TGTTATATATAAATAAATGAATAACAATTAAGTACAGAAATGATACACAAGCAAACTAAGCAATGAAGTGTAAAACCCTAAGTGCAAAAAGAGGGTGAGAAAGCCTTAGATGATTTGTAGTGAAATGACGGAGCTGATAGAGTGTCGAGTGATAACCAAGTGAATGAAAAACAAAAGTGTCATTATAGAGACCCATAAAAATGCAGATCTGGAGAGATTGGTTGAACTGGGGTGCACTGGAGGGAGGGACAGGGGGTTGCCCATAGGCACCCTAGGTTTATTTTGGGTGCTTGGGTCTACGAAAAACTTAGAAAACCTCCTCTGAGGTGTCATAAGGTTGTTCCTTTGTTCACCTTCACACCAAGATCATCAAGGTCAATGTAAACTTGAAATGAAATATGAACCTGCAAAACCCTCAAATAGACATCAAATCCTAAAAAAGAAAGATGCAAAATGAGGGTCAAATTGTCCTCAATTGTCACAATGGTGAACTTACGACTGAGCATTGCACTACATCTTAGACCCAATGTAGTTCTATGTGTGTGTGTGTGGAATCATGCCCTAGGTGGCTCTTGTGCATGTCACACTTGATAGCGAGCAAATAGCTAGATGTAAATAAATGTAGTAAATGTGTGCATGGAATAGAATGAACTTCCCTCCTATGAAGTGTATGCGAATAAACCAACCCTTTGTCCCTTGTGATGGTGCTAGATGGATGCAATGGAGCTCTTAGATGCTTGATGGATGCAACCTTAGGTGGTGATAGCTAATGCTTAGTGTTTGGTCCTTTATTATGATCACATAACTTTATATTTATATGATTCCTTTGCTTGAATTTCATAATTAACCCCGAAAAGGCCAACTACCAAAAAGATAAGATGCTCAAATGGCTAGAAAGGACCCAAAAAGTGTGAGTAAAGTACAAAGGGGTCAGGGGTACCTGAGGGGACGAAGGTGTCTGACGTTGGCATCCTAGTTGGGCACTAGTGTCCAGGATGATAAAATTTAGAGTATAAAAAGGAAGACTGAGAAAGTAGGGATGTAAGACCAAAAGTGGTAACATGAAGCAAAGAAAGGTGACAAAGACATGGGTTAGTTAGTACTTTTCTTACTTAGGAATCATATGAATAGTAGTATGTAATCAGGACTAGATAATTACCCAAAGTACGTGATTTTGTGTCTACGAGACTTCAATCCTCCGATAAATATTTAAATTTCTTTAAATCATAACAAATTTAGGAAAAATTAAAATTCTAAGTAATAATATGTTAAATAATAAAATGTTTGGTATTAAGGTGTACCAACACCAATACATTTTTAGAACATGTTAACAATGACATGGTCAAAAATTAAAGTGAAGTTTAAAGTAGCCTTGTTTCAAGACAAAAATATGAATCTCAGGTTGTTTAAAACCAAATGGTTTGTGCTCAATGGATTGTGGTGTTATATGTAGAGAATATCATGGGAAAAATGGTTTTAGGGACTGATAACACATTGACTTGTTTAATTCAAATCGATGACCGCTTTCTATATAAATTGATATTCATTAATTATATCAACGTAATCAATTTGTGCTTGTTGGGTTGAAAAATGAAGTTATGATACAAGCCTTATTTGGTCCATAGAAGAAAACTTATTCATGTGTTTTTCGAGTCATCTAGTTTTGGTTTGACTTCCTTAAAAATCCATGATAACTTGACTTCTATGAAAAATTGACATATTTGTAGATTGTAAGAAGGTTAGACGAATGAAGTTGAAGAGTCTCTACTAAGATCAACTGATATAATTATAAGATGACGAGGAAGTAGTGACCTTATTTTCATACGAAGGCATATCATAACAAAGAAGAATTTATCTCTTTCTTTAAAAAGACTTTATCCAAAACAATTATATATCTCACATGATTACATGGTGTTTTAGCTTAGAATCTTGATGTGTTTCAAAAATTCACATAAAATCCCACATTACATAAATATCTAAATACACTTGAGTATTAGGAATAGATTCACATTAGCACTCCAACGAAGTCCACAACTCAAAGGAAATATCCTTTGAATGTCCATGATGTTAGACACACATATCTTGTTTTAGGTATAACTTCTTTTAGAGAGGTATTGATAGTTTGGCTCCCATGAAGATTTGAAAAAAATATAAATAGTAAAAAGTATGTATGGATGAAGTCAAGAGTCCTTACCAAGATCATTGACGTCATTACATAAGATGATGATGAAACAATGACCCTATCATCATGTAGAGAAGTATTGGAATAAAGAAGTGACACAAATGTGGTCAGGAGCCCAATGAAGAGTATCCTTTGACCACACAACCCTTGGAATTCACATGGAAAAACAAACCAACCAAAATTGTAATTATACACAGTTGGAACATCAAATGAACACAAATTTGAACATTTAGAAACAAAACTAATATTCATATACTCAAGAGAACAACACATTTAGACTAGTCAAAATGATTCAATCATATTGTAATATTTTCCATCAATTACTTACCATCCTTACCTTACTTTAGGCCTTAAGCTCACATCTACACTCTACTCTTAAAAGTAAACACTCGAGCTTTCAATCTTGTTATAATATTACTTTCATAAGGCAATCAAGATCCATTATATAGCATACAAGCCTCCCAATGTAACATGCTAAGAATCTTACACTTACGGAGTTCAAATGCAAAGTCATAAGTACCCATCAATAGAACCAATACACGCTTAGTCAACCTTTTGAAACATACGACTTCAAACATTCAATTATCAATTATTTGTAGCTTCAAACAACCTCATAATACTCTATGGATCCAAGTAGTGTTTCATTGTTGGGGTTAATCATACCATTTGTATAGACACATTTCGCATCTAAGCATACAAGCAATAAATATGGAAATAAACCAAGAAACAATACACAAGATATAACGTGGTTCACCCAAATTGTGGGCTACATCTATTAAGAAACAACTAATATATTATTCCAGAGGTTACAATCAAGATCTACAATCTTCCACACCTTACATGATGTACAATACTTTCCTCTCAAAAGCTTCTATAAGCTCTCACCAAGGATTCCTTTTACAATAATCACTTCCCTACTTCTCTAACCCTAGTTTCTTTGCTTATATAAGACTATACAAACATATGGCACTTTAGCCATTCATTTACAACCATTAGATAAACTTTATAACAAATATTAGATCTTAATTGCGATGATTTAAATAAAAACTATCACACACATGTAACCGATGCCAGTTAGTATGCTAGGTGACCGGCATTGGTCAACCGAATGATGTCGGATTCATTGTGTAAACCTCGCAAGTGATAAATAAGTTCCTTTGGAAACAATTCAGCTCCACAATCTCAATAATCTCCCACTTGGAGATAAATGTTTCACTATCCCACATAGCTCCATCCTTTGTTCTTCTCCTAGCTTTGTTTCTTCCTCTTCGAGTCTCAAACTCGAAGATCAATAGAAGTGGAGTGTAGCTCCAACTTCTCCTTTTCCAACGACTTTGTTAGCATATCCGCAAAGGTTCTCATTCGTATGTATTTTCTCTAACTTGCTTGCCCATCCTCCAACACTTGTATGATGAAGTGATATCTCAATTGAATGTGTTTCATTCTTGAATGAAATGCCGAGTTCTTTGCTAAATGAATTGCACTTTGACTATCATTGTATAATCTGCAATCCTCTTGCTTCTTTCCCAACTCTTTCATGAACCTATTCATCCATATCATCTCTTTTCTAGCCTCTGTAGCTACAACATACTCGTCATTTGTAGTAGACAAGGCCACAACCTTATATAATCTATAAATCTAGCTAATTGTCATGCCTCCTACTATGAATACATATCCGGTGGTGTTCCTCCTACCATCCAAATCTCCAGCCATATATGAATCAACATAGCTACATAAAAAAGTATCTAACCCTCCATAACATAACTATATTTTGGATGTCCCTCTCAAATATTTGAGTATCCATTGGAATGCTTTCCAATGCTCTTTACTTGGATTGGCCAAAAATATACTCACAACTGTTGAGTGTGGAGCTTAATTACTTCACAGAAGCTTGCTTTTACATGTTGTTGGTTTTGATAATGGACCGGCATCGGCCGAGGTAACCGACATCAATTAGGAGGTAACCAACATCGGTTAAGAAGTGACCGACATCGATGACAATGATTTGTTTTTGGATGATAATTAGAATAAATATTTTACTTTAAAGATGATTTTTTTGATTGTAAAAGCATAGTTAGTTTACCCAAAATAGAGATATATATATATATATATATATATATATATATATATATATATATATATATATATATATATATATATATATTATATATATATATATATATATGCATGTATGCATATATGAGGGTATGAGAGAAGAAAATACCAATTGCCAGATGTTAGTTTTCAAGTGAGCAAGAAAAAGTAGCCGAGTGAGGAAAAAACTTGAACATCCTATAAGGTGTTGGAAGACATATATTTCATGTATTTCCTCTATAAAGCACTGAATAATAATATTGGTCATTTCTTGGTGGACGTAGCCCACACTGGGTGAACCACATTAAATCGGTGTTATCTTTCTCTTGTTTATTTTATCTTTTGGTTTATTTCACATTCATTACTTGTATGCTTTATCTGATTTTAGATTTGTGCAACATTGTTATATGGTTTAATCCCAACAACTAGTATCAGAGCTTTGTTTGGAGGTTTTGTGTGTTGACATGATTTACTCACAAAGGGTTTTCTGATTGAGTGGGAGTAGAGCAATGACAAAAGATAGTAAATATCAAGTAGAGAAATTTGACGGTCGTAATTATCAACTATGGAAGATACATGTGGAGGATTATTTATATCAGAAGGATCTATACTTACTGTTGGATGAGCATGCACATGCGGACATGATGAATGATGAAGAATGGAAGGTTCTTGATAGAAAGGCTATGGGATCTATAAGATTGAGCTTAGCATCGGTGGCTTCAAATTTTACAAATGCAAAAACCACGGTAGAGTTGATGAAATATTTAGCAAATTTGTATGAAACTCCTAGTGCTTTGAATAAGGTTTATTTGATGAAAAAATTGTTTAATTCTAAGATGCAAGAAGGTGGATTTGTATCTAATCATTTGAATGATTTTTGGTCTATTATAAATCAATTAAAATCGGTAGAAATTTTGTTTGATGATGAAGTGAAAGCACTTTTATTCTTATGCTCTTTGCCAGATAGTTGGGATAACTTGGTAATGGTTGTAAGTAATACAACGACTACTTCTAAAGGTTTGAAATTTGATGATGTGGTTAGTGTAATCCTTAATGAGGAAATACACAAAAATGCTTCAGGAGAAGCATCATCTAGAAACACTTTAAATGTAGAAAGTAGGGGAAGATCTAAGGAGAGATCATCAAAGAGAAAGAAGAATGGGAGATCAAAGTCAAGAAATGGTAGATCTAGATCCAGGTACATAGATTTACTTTGTTGGAATTGTGGAAAGAGAGGACATGTAAAGGAGTGTTGGTCTAAGGAAAACAAAGAGAATACATCAAACAAAGTAAAGAAAAAGATAAAGAGGAAAACGTTGCAAGTGAGGTAAAGTAAGATGCCCTTATTCTCTCCTTGGATAATAAATTAGAATCTTGGGTTTTAGATTCTGGAGCTTCTTTCCATGCTACCCCTAATAAGGGTTATTTTGAAATTATGTTTAGGGTGATTTTGGACAAGTTTATTTAGGAGATGATGAGCCATGCAATATTACTAGTAAAGGTGATGTTCATCTAAAGTTATAGAATGAAAATCCATGGGTATTGAAAGATGTGAGGCATGTGACTAAGCCTCAAGATAAATTTGATATCCGTAGGGAAACTAGGTTAACTGGATGCATGGTTACATTCATGCCGATTCTTGGAAGGTTACCAAGGGATCTCTTGTTGTGGCAAGAGGTAAGAAGGTAGGAACTTTATATCTATCTACATGTATTACTAATTCCTTTTTGTGATATCTACTACAAATTTAGATGCAACCATGTGGCATAATTGGCTAGGCCATATGAGTGAAAAAGGAATGCATATCTTAAAGGCTAAGGGTAAGTTATCAGATTTGAAATAATTAGATCTTGAATTTTGTGAGCATTGTATATTTGGAAAGCAAAAGAGAGTGAGATTTCTCAAGGTTGGGTCAACAAAGAAGGAGTAGAAATTGGAGCTTGTACACTCAGATGTGTGGGGACTAGCTCATGTAGCTTCTATTGGAGGATCCCAATATTATGTGACTTTCATTGATGATGCCACAAGGAAGGTATGGATTTATTGTATTAAGCATAAATTTGATGTTTTAAATACTTTTAAAAGGTGGAAAGCCCTTGTAGAAAATGAATCAAACTTAAAATTGAAGTGCCTTAGATCTGACAATGGTGGTGAGTACTGCAACAAGGCTTTCAATGATTATTATTTAAAGAATGGAATACGAAGAGAAAGAGAAGTTCCTAGAACTCCACAGGAAAATGGAGTTGCAGAAAGAATGAACAGAACAATCATGGAACGTGTTAGAAGCATGAGGATACATGTCGGCTTGCCTTTGAAGTTTTGGGCAGAAGTAGTGGATATAATAGTGTACTTGATCAACCATGGGCCTTCAACAACACTGGATGGTGGAATACTAGAAGAAGCTTGGTTTGGAAAAGAGGTAGATTTTCTTTTCTTAGAGTTTTTGGCTCAGAATATTTTGTGCATGTTGATAGAGAAAATAGGAGGAAGTTGGATGCTAAATATAAGAGATGTACTTTCATTGGTTATGGCTCTGGTGATTTTGGATATCAATTTTAGGATTTAGAAGATTCTAAGATTGTTAGAATCATGACATTGATTGGAATGAAAAAAGAATGTACAGGGATTAGGTTTTGGTGCTTAAACATGAACAAGTTGAGGATATTTTGAAGGAAAATCAACTTTTAAAACAGACTCCACAAAATCAGACTTCCACAAACATCGATGTCAATTCTATGAGAACCGAAGACAACGTCGGTACCAAAACCGACATCAACGAGATAGGATCAAAGATAGAGAAGACAGTTGACTACAGAACCGACGAAAGGTAAGAACCGATGTATAAAATGAGGAAACCACAATCAATCAAAATATAGATGAATCATGGTGGATTACATGGTGACTAGTGTCGCCACCATCGAAAGAAATTGACATGAATGTGTATAGGTACAGAATGAGCCCCATACACCCCATATCTTAGTAAGAAGGTCACAAAGGGTAAGTAGACCTCCAGAGATATTTTCACCTTCCTTTTCTTATTTATTATTGATTGATAGTGGTGAACCATACAAATTTGAAGAATAAATGTAGGTAGATATCCATGAAAGTGGGAACATGGCATGGATGAGGAGATGAACTCCTTGGAACAAAATTAGACACGGGATTTGGTCAAGTTGTCAACATGTAAGAAAAGAGAACAAATGGGTTTACTGTAATCAAGGAAGAAGAGGGTGGACTAAAAAGGTACAAGGCGAGGCTTGTGGTAAATGGATTTGCACAGAAAGTAGGTATTGACTTTGATGAGATTTTTTCTCTTGTAGTTAAGATGACTTCTATTCGTATTGTTCTAAGTTTGGTTGTCAATAGAAGATTTGCATTTAGAACAACCTTATGTTAAGATGACTTTCTTTCATGGTGATTTGGAGGAGGAGATTTATATGCATCAATCACTTGGTTATGAAGTCGAGGGTAAGGAGAAATATGCGTGCAGATTGAAAAAGAGCTTCAGTATGGGCTCAAACAAGCTCAAGGAAATGGTATATGAGGTTTGATAGTTTTATGCATGAGCATGGTTATATGAGATGTGGATCTCGACCATTGTGTTTATTTTAAGAAGATTGGAAATGGAAGCTATATTATTTTGTTATCTGTATGTGGATGATATGTTGGGCATTGGTAAACTTAAAGAAAGTTTAGCCCACACATTTGTAATGAATGATTTGGGAGCTGCAAAGAAAATCCTTAGCACGTAAATTCATCGAGACATGAAAAACAAGAAGTTGTATTTATCTTAGGAGGCTTATATCAATAAGGTGTTGGAAAGATTTAACATGCAAAATTCAAAACATATTAGTACACCTATGGTTTGGACACTTCAAATTAAGTAAAGATCATTGTCCTTCATCACATGAGGAGGTTGAGTACATGGCACATGTTCCATATACTTCAACAAAGAGGAAGTCTTATGTATGTCATGGTTTATACTAGACCATACACATTACAAAGTGGGAGTTGTGAGCAAGTTTATGGCTAATCTAGGTAAAGAAGATTGGAAAGAAGTCCAATGGATTTTCAGGTACTTGAGAGGAACATCCAACATAAAGTTATGCTATGGAGGGTTAGATACTTCTTTACATGACTATGTTCATTTAGATATGGCTAGAGATTTGGATGGTAAGAGGAACACCACTTTGGATATGTTTTCACATGGAGGTGGAATGTGATTAGCTTAATTTCAAGATTGTAGAAGGTTGTGGCTTTGTCTACTACAGAGGCAGAGTATGTTGCAACTACATAAGCTAGCAAGGAGATGATATGGATGAGAAGGTTCATGAAAGAGTTGGGTAAGGAGCAAGAGGATTATAGATTATATAGTGATAGTCAGAGCGTGATTCATCTGGCAAAGAACTCAACATTTCATTCAAGAATGAAACACATTCAATTGAGGTATCACTTCATACGGCAGGTGTTAGAGGATAAGCAGTTGAAGTTAGAGAAAATCCATGCAGATGAGAACCCTGCGGATATGCTAACGAAGCCATTAGTAAGGGAGAAGTTGGAGCTTCACTCCACTTATGTTGGTCTTCAAGTGTGAGACTTGAAGAGGAAGAAATGGTCCAATAAAAAGAAACTAAGGATGGTGATGCACAATACAATGCAACAATTGATCTCCAAGTGTGAGATTGTTGAGTTTGGAGCTTAATTGCTTCACAGGAAGCTTGCTTTTACATGTTGTTGGTTTGACAGTGACCAACATTGGTCGGGAGGAAACCGACATCACTAAGGTAAAGGTAATTGACATAGTGTTTAAGAAGTGAATGGCATCGGTCGGTGTTTTGAAGGAACTAACATAAATCACTTGATGCGGCGAAGATGATTTTTGTTCTTTAAACAAGAATTAGAATAAAACTCTTGCTTTAAAGATGATTTATATATATATATATAAAAGCATATGTTAGTTATATATATAGATATATATATATGCATGCATTATATGAGGGTAAGAGAGAAGAAAATAGCAATTGTTTTACATGTTAGTTTTTTAGTGAGTAAGAAAGAGTATTTAAGTGAGGGAAAAATATCAACACCATGCGAGGTGTTGGAAGATAGTAGATCTTCATTTTATTTCCTCTATAAAGCATTGAATAATTATATTGGTCATTTATTGTTGGACGTAGCCCACACTATGTGAACCATATTAAATGGTGTTATCTTTCTCTTATTTTATTTTATGCTTTTGGTTATTTCGCATTCATTGCTTGTATGCTTTATCTGATTATAGATCTGTGCAACACTATTATATGGTTTAACCCCAACAACAACTCCCACTACGTGTGCGCAATGTATGGTTTGGTACAAACCATAACATACATAAGGCTTCCAACTGCTGAAGCATATAGAACACATGCCATGTACTTGACCTCTTCATGTGATGTAGGACACTAATCTTTGCTCAATTTAAAGTGTCCAACCATAGGTGTACCTATAGGTTTTGCATCCCGCATTTTAAATCTTTTCAACACCTTATTGATATAATATTCGAGACAAATACAATATCCTATTCTTCCTATCTCTGTGAATTTCGCACGCCAAGGAATTTCTTTGCAGCTCCCAAATCCTTCATTGCAAATGTGTGAGCTAATTTTTCCTTAAGTTCACCAATGTCCCGCTTACTAGATCTCTGCAAGAAGCATATCATCCACATACGATAACAAAATAATCGACTTCCATTTTCAAGCTTCTTAAAATAAAAACAATGGTTAGATCCACATCTCATATAACCATACTCATGCATAAAACTATCAAACATCATATACCATTGCCTTGGAGCTTATTTTGAGGCCATACAAGCTCTTTTTCAATCCACACGCATATTTCTCCTTACCCTTGACTTCATAGCCAAGTGGTTCCGCATATAAATCTCCTCCTCCAAATCACCATGAAAGAAATCCATCTTAACATAAGGTTGCTCTAAATGCAAATCTTCTACTCGCAACTAAACTTATAACAATACGGATGAAAGTCATTTTAACAACGGGAGAAAATATCTCACAAAAATCAATACCTAGTTTTTGCAAACCCTTTTACTACAAGCCTTGGTTTGTATCTTTTCTATCCACCCTCTTTCTTATTGATCCTGTAAACCCATTTATTTTGTAATGTCCTTTTACTTGTTGGCAACTTGACCAAATCCCGTGTCGGGCCTGTTTTAAGGAATCATCTCCTCATCCATGTCATGCTCCGATGAACGTGGGTATCCAACATTGCTTCTTCAAAATTTTCCAGTTCACCACTATTAATCAACAAAAGATGTAATAATGAAGGAGTAAATATCTCTGTGAGGTTTACTTACTCTTTCGAGACCTTCCTACATAAAATTTGGGGTGCCTAAGGCTCATTACGGACCTCCTAGATATTCGTGTCCAAATCGGGATGTGATCGATGCCGTCTTGGTCACTTGTGACCGATACCAATTCCTCTATAGCCGACGCGTCGGTTCACCTAATTGATGTCGGTCCCTACACCTTGACCGACACCGATCACCTGACCGATCTTTGGTGTAATCATGGATTTTTGTTTTAAATTCAAGAATGCACTTTTCTCAATAAATTCTTCACTTGGTTCATTCTTGGGTACCAAAACTCCGATCCTCGTACATTCTCCTTTCATTCCAATCAATGTTACAAATCGTAACAATCTTAACATCTTCTAAATCCCTAAACCGAAATCCAAAATCACCAAAACCATAACCAATGAAAGTGTATCTCTTAGATTTAGCATCCAACTTCTTCCTATTTTCTTTATCAACATGCACAAAAGCTTTTAAACCAAATACTCTAAGAAAAGAAAGGTTTACCTCTTTTCCAATACATGCTTCTTCCGGTATTCCACTATTTAGGGCACTTGAGGGCCACAGTTGATCAAATATACCATTGTATCTTCTATACGCCCAAAACTGCAAGGGTAATCCAACATGTATCCTCATGCTTCTGTGCATGTTCCATAATAGTTTTGTTCATTCTTTCGCCACTCTTCATTCTCCTGTGGAGTTCTGGGAACCGTTCTTTCTCTCGCGTATTCCATTCATCGAACAATAATCATTGAAAACTTGTCTGCAAATACTCACCACCATTATCACAAATCAAGGCACTTCAACTTCAAACTAATTTGATTTTCTACAAGGGCTTTCCATCTTTTAAATATTTCAAGAACATCAATTTTATGTTTAATATAATAAACTCATACCTTTTTTGTGGCATCATCAATGAAAGTCACATGGTATTGGGATTGTCCATGAGAAGCTACCAGGATGGTCCCCACACATCCGAGTGCACAAGCTCAATTTATGCTCCTTCTGTTGCCCCAACTTTAAGAAACCTCACTTTTTTTTCTTTCCAAATATGCAATGTTCACGTAAATCAAGATCCACATCTTTCAAATTTGATAACTTACCCTTTGCCTTTAAGATATGCATTCCCTTCTTACTCATATGGCCTAGTCGATTATGCCATATGCTTCCATCTAAATTTGAAGTAGATAGCACAAAAAATGAAACAGTAATATATGTAGACAAATATAATGTTCCTACCTTCTTGCCTCTTCTACAACAAGAGCTCCCTTGGAAACTTGCTAAGAATTGATTGTGAATGTAACCATACATCCATCTTCACTTAATTGTCCGCAGAAATAAGATTTCTCCCGAGGCTTAAGCACATGCTTCACATCTTTCAATATCCATGTATTTCCATTTTACAATTTAAGATGAACTTCACCTTTACCAGTAATCATGCATGGTTCATCATCTCCTAAATAAACATGCCCAAAATTGCCATGGACATAATTTTTTAAATAACCCTTATTAGGGTAACATGTAAATAAGCTCCTGAATCTAAAACCCATGATTCAATTTTACTATCCAAGGAGAGAATAAGGGCATCTTGCATTACCTCTGATGCTACATTTGTCTCTTTACCTTTCTCGGTGCATTCTCTTTATTTTCCTTGAACCAACAATCCTTATTTGCATGTCCTTTCTTTCCACAATTCTAGCAAGTTATTCCTCTACCTCTGGATTTAGATTTGCCACTCTTAGACTTTGATTTCCCATTACTCTTGCTCTTGGATCTCTCCTTTTCCTTCCTCTCGCTTTCTACATTTAAAGTATTCCCAGGATGATGATTCTCTGAATTTTTCTTGCGTATTTCTTCATTTAGAATTATATTAACCACATCATCAAACTTCAAAATATTAGTAAGCAACCAATGAATTACTAACATCCATTACCAAATTATCCCAACTATCCGGCAAAGAACACAAGAATAACAATGCTCTCACTTCATCCTCAAAGGGATATTAACCGATTTTAATTGATTTACAATAGACGTAAATCATTCAAATGATTAGACACAAATCCACCTTCTTCGCATTTTAGAATTAAATAATTTCTTTGAACATCAAATAAACTTTATTCAATGCCCTTGGTTTTACATATTAATTAGCTAAAGATTTCATTAATTCTACCATGGTTGCTTCTTTTGTTATATTTGAAACCAAAATCTTGCCAAACTGATCTTATAGATCCCGAGAGCCTTTCTATCGAGAATCTTCCATTCTTCATCGGACATCTTTGTAGGCCTTGCCTTCTCATCCACGATAAATATAGATCTCTCTCACATAGATAATCCTCCACCCGCATCTTCCATAGTGATAATTACATCCTTCAAATTTCTCTACTTTGTATTTGCCTTCTTCTACCATTCTTATAGCTCCCACTCGGTCAAATCTCTGTGAGTAAATTTGTCAACACACAAAACCCTCAAACAAAGCTCGATACTACGAGTCGTTGGGGTTAGAGAAAACCAATTGCATACAAATATATATTTAGATCTAAGCATACAAACAATAAATATAAAAATAAACCAGAAGAAACAATACACAAGATATAACGTGGTTCACCCAGTGTGGGCTACATCCACCAAGAAACAACCAATACATTATTCCGAGGTTTGCACAAGTGAAGATATGCAATCTTCCACACTTTCCTCTCAAAAGCTTCTCTAAGCTCTCACCAAGGATTCCTTCTTACAATAATCACTTCCCTACTTCTCTAACCATAGTCTCTTAGCTTATATAAGCCTATACAAACTTAGGGCACTTTAGCCATTCATTTACAACCATTAGATCAACTTTATAACAAAGATTATATCCAATTCCTATGAATTAAATATAAACAATTACACACAGTAATCGATGCAAGTTACCCTAATCGATCTTTGGTTAGTATGGTAGGTGATCGATAGGTTAGCCGATGCTGATGGATGCCTAAGCATCGTGTAAACCTGCAAGTTGTAAATAAGCTCCTCTGTGAAGCAATTCAACTCCACAATCCCAACATTCATGGCTTCTAAATTAGGTTCTTAGATCTTGCGACTCACGTAAACTTGCATGACTTTTCGCATATGCTTGAGAAACCAAACTAGGCTTCCATAACTTGAACATGTTTGCATAAATGACTTTGCAACAAATTGGTGTTACACAATGAGATTGCACACAATGTAAACATTGCACAATTGATTTACACATTCCAAATAATGCAACACAATACTCCATGGTCCACCAACAACGTACTTCTTCATCAGGCGACCCACCAATAACACAAAATGCAAATAAGAAATTGATTCCAATCGTATAATTATTCTCGTTGATACATGATTCTCTGTGAACTTGGATGCTTATGAATCAAGAAGATAATTAAAGACTTCTAATCAAAAGTTGAAATTCTCTATTTTCTTTAAAAATCCTTATCATAATTATGTGGTTTAGACTTAAAATTGTTACGAATGCCAACAAATTCACATAAATCCATTGTAAAGAAATATCTAAACACATTAAGGTATTATTCGCACTTTAATGGAGTCCACAATCTAAAAGAAATATCCTTTTTTTTTTACATTATAGAACATAAATATTCCATCTTTTTAAAATTTGACCTCCTAACCTCCCTTTCAAATAACAAATTCTTCTACCATTAGACTAACTCAAAAACATACGAGACAAACAAAGCAGGCAAGAAGAAGATACTAATATGAGCAAAACAAAATATCAAATTCACACACACCTTAGCTCTTTCGATGGCCTATATTCCACCACCTCTGTTTAATCCCATTAACTGTTTGCCCAAAATTAGGTTTACATAATCCCCTCAATTGGTTTTTGAGGACAATATTTTTGCTGTTTACGACGTGGACGTCGGCAATGCCATATACGAATTATCACTTCAATCTTATGAAAAACCCTCTTTATCTTCGCCTTTCTTCCCTCATTTTCTCTTCGCATTCGAGCGTGGAGGGAACATACTTGTTCCTCTTCACACAAACTTAAATTAACACAGGTCACTCTACATTGTTTTTTTGCAAGCTTAGCTTAGCACAGCGTAGTTCTTTGAAGGTAAGTATTTACTGTAAATTCCTTAAAACCATTTTGTTTCTTTCATATGAAGATTTTTTTATTCAGTTCGTTTTCTCAAAATTCCTTAAGAATTTTGGTGCTATGAAGTTTTTTTTTTTTTTTTTAATTCAGTTTGCTTGTTTGCTTTCAGTGCTGCTTTTACAGTGCAAATGTAGTTGTTTATTTTTTTATTGTTTTTCTGTTGCTTATTTAATCTAACGAGTAATATACTTATTGTGTATACCCTCAGGTCTATCAGAAGATACTTACCGAACAATCTGAAGCTGAAAGTTTTCAGCGGAATGAGAAACCCTTAAACCCTTGAAAAATCCTTAACACTTAGGGAAAAAAGAAACCTTTTAAAAAATCCCCAAACCTATAGAATTTAAAGCACAACGGCAGCTTTTTAGCTGTTTTATTTAAAGCCATGGCATCTGTACTGAGCGTCTCGTCAAGCCTGCAAGCTTTGTCTCTAGATGTCTCCAGAAGACTCCCCACTCCATTAGCAGTTTCTTCATCTTCTTCTGTTAGTCTAGGAGATAAGGCACAATTTCTAGGTGTTCCAGTGCTGAAGGGCCATCCAAGAAGAGCAGTTGACTCTGCAATCCATGGCCATGTTCTGAGAATATTTTGCTCACAGTCTTCCTCAGGTCATAGACCGTCAGCAGTTGCTTCGCCTAACTCTGTTATAAGTGAGGAGGCCTTTAAGGGGCTAGGGTTATCATCTGGAGGACGTTTGAACCTTGATGTTGATTATGAAGACGAGGATGGAAGTGATGTTGAGAAGGGTACTGAGGACGAGAAACTTGCTATTTCTAGACTGGGTTTGCCTGATAGCCTTGTTCAGGCGCTCTCCAAACGAGGAATTACACAACTTTTCCCTATTCAGGTGCGTTTCTTTGGTTTTAAAGATAACATAGATTACTGCTGTATTTTGGACTCAGAAAGTTTGGTTTACTCTTGAACTTACCCAAGTGTGCAAAATTGAAAAATCTTTTAGGTCACAATGGTCTCTAAGACCTAAAGTATGTTTACTTGTTAAAAAGATGGTATCTATGAGTGTTTACTTATAATTTAATTTCTTAATCTTTGTTTTGGGTTTAATTGGGAATTTATTTTAAAATTATATTTAACCTCACGAGTCTATGTTAAAAACACTTACAAAGACATCGTGTTTTCTCTGTCTAACCTTAATCAACTTTTATTTTCTACTTTTATTGTCCTAAATCATACTTTCTATATGATGGTATTTAAGCTTTGGAATATCTGCCTGGAAATATATTTTAAGTTTTTTCTCAGTTATTTTGTGAATGTTTTTGCTCGAATGTGTTAGTATTTTTATGGACCTCTTGTATATCTGTTTTTGAACATGACTTTTATGATATACAAATGTAATGAACGGTAGCTGATATCTTTCAAATTGAAAATAAAATTTATAAAATCTCTATGTAGTTATTTTTGCCGGTGTTACTTATAAAATGCTCGTTTTTGGGAGAGATGGGTTAATGTTGACCCACTCTTTGGGCAACCTTATTTACTCCTTAATTGGAAATTCCTTATGAAGTTCTACATATTTTGGGATATTTTCTTGAAAATAATTCTCTATATTTTTTCTCGTCTTTTCCCAATCTTTCCTCCCAAAAGTGTTTTACATTTTCATTGAACCTCTTGTATTTTATTTTTTTAATGAACATGGCTACTATGATATAAGATTCAAAAGTTCATTGTTCTCTAAAGAAGTCTGGTAAACCGTAAGACCTAGTAGATGTGCTAGGACCCAACTGGTACCTTCACCTTTGAATTTATATGCATCTTCAAGGCAGTTGGGTTTTTGTGGATGGGTTAGAAATGGTGAGTAGTAAGTGAATGTCAAATGCCACCATTGTGTATTTGAAGTTTGAACACTTGAATTAAGGACCACAAGCTTCGCACTTCTTGGTTCACCCATTCCTTTTCTCACCCAAGGTAACACTATGATATAAGAATCAAAAGTTCATTGTTCTCTAAAGAAGTCTGGAAAGACCTAGTAGATGTGCTAGGACCCAACTGTTATCTGTACCTTTGCATTTATATGCATCTTCAAGGCAGGTGAGATTTTGTGGATGGGTTAGAAATGGTGAGCAGTATGTCAATGTCAAATGCCACCATTGTGTATTTGAACACTTGAATTAAGGACCACAAGCTTTGCACCTCTTGGTTCATCCATTCTTTTTCTCTCCCAATTTAGTTTTAGATATTTTGTTTTTGGTTGTTGGAGTTCCTTTTAGTAATTTTTAGCAGCAATTTGAATTTGCTATACTTTTGAACGAGATGATTAGACTTGAATTAAAAAATGTGCAGTATGTAGTGGCGTAATAGCATTCCCTCTTATTTGGGGTAATTTTGTACTGCTCTGTAGATTTGCATATCTTTCCCTTTCTAGTTCAATAGACTTACTTTGGTTCCTTGTAGACATTAATAAAATTTTCTTTATTTCTTTTTTTTGCCCCTCTTCTTTGTTAAAAACTTAAATCAAGAAACAGATACCCACAACTCCTTGGATCTCCAAAGCACACATTATTAATGACTTTCATGTTTGGCATTATTGAATACTACTCTATTAGGACAGATCCATAGAAACCTGGGTCTGATATTCACGATACATGGTACTTGCAATGATTATGCCACCAGTGTTGGCTTTCTTTAAATGCTTTTCGATGCTGTTTGGGCCTCTCAGGATCTTCCTTTGATATGTTATGGTTGTTTTAAACTTTTATTGTTTCATTTAATTGTTTAGGTGCTGTTGCACTGGCCACCCTTCATCTCCCATTATTGTTATATACTGTTTTTTTAAGGTACAGTCACATACACAGTTAATTTCCCACCTCACTCCTCCCATAATGTAGATTTTCTAACCAGTAAACAGTAGTCTCACTAAAGATTATTTGCATTACAGAACCATAAACAGTCCCACCAGCAAACATTGATTTTACAGACATACATAGTTGCTTATATTCTTGCACGATATCTTTTCCTAGCTTTAGCCTGAAGTCAAGATATGAACATATCTAAGGTTGGAGCAAACGCTACTATATATTTACATTTCTATGAAGATCACAAGCCATTGACCTAGTGCTGAGGCAGGCAATCTCGTTTCACTTCACACCCATTATTTTTTATCAGTTTTATTGCTTTGTAGATTTATTTAAAGTTTTCATATACATTATTTTTGTTGATTCAAGCTCCATTTAGGGTGAGATTGCTAAGATGGTGTATGTGATTCTGGCTTTTAGAGAGCTGTGTTGGTTCCTGCACTGGAGGGTCGTGATATTATAGGCCGAGCAAAGACTGGAACTGGGAAGACATTAGCGTTTGGAATTCCAATAATAAAACAGCTAATGGAGGAAAATGGGGAAATTAAACAGTATAGGTTGGTCTTCAACATTCATTATGGTGTTATCAGAGCTTTGTTTTTATAAAGTTATAGACTATCCTACTTTTAGTGCTTCTGCTGCTTTCTTGTATATGGTAAACTGATTTCTTTGGTAAACTGATTTCTTTGAAGTGATCATGGTACAGGCGGATGGGGAAACTTCCTCGAGCTTTGGTTCTAGCACCCACAAGAGAATTGGCAAAGCAAGTTGAGAAAGAATTCAAAGAGTCAGCGCCTTTCCTGTCAACTGTTTGCATATATGGCGGTGTTTCATATAATGCTCAACAAAATGCACTTAGCGGGGTGTTGATATTGTAGTGGGAACACCTGGAAGGATTATAGATTTGGTCAATAATAGAAGCCTGAAGCTCGACGAAGTTCAGTTTTTAGTATTGGATGAAGCTGATCGGATGCTTGCTGTTGGATTTGAAGAGGATGTAGAAATCATATTGGATAAACTTCCAGAGGAGCGGCAAAGTATGCTTTTCTCTGCAACAATGCCAGCATGGGTTCAGAAGCTTTCAAGGAAACACCTGGATAAGCCAATGACAATTGACTTGGTAAATACCATACTTCTATTTTCACTCCATACTTCTCTGTCAACATAAACATTTTAGTGTGCATATAGATCCCTAGACAATTCATTCTTGGGAAGCTGTCTTTAAATTCTAGCAACAGATGTTTAATAAAAATGACATCAATACAAATTATTTTCTATATTTATAAACTCAAATAAGAATAAGTTTATCAAAATAAGTGTCAACCTTCAAAATGGTACATTTATCAAATACGATCTGCTCTATGCATTTTGAATTTTCACATATGTTTGTTTGGGTAATTCTATTTTAAAATTGTTTTTACTCTTTATTTGAACAGCATATGAAACACATGCAGTACTTTTAAGTTTTCATCACGGCATTGTCTCTAGTCCCTAAAGCTTTTCGTGCCTTGTGAACACTTTGCTCGCTACCTCATTGTTAGTTATCTGTACATTTTCACGTATGTGGGCATTGCTGCATGAAACGTTAGTAATTGCTTGCATGTCAATATTCAAAGGACTGGTTAAATGCTCATCCCAGCAATGCACCCAGCCAAATGAGCCATAAGAATTACCTTTTTGCTAGATAAACGAATAAATTATAATACAGAGTAAATATACCAGGCCAAAACATTAGTTGATTTACTAAGATATCTCAAAACATAGCTTAGATGTTATGAGCGCCACTAGAACTTGCTATAACTGTTTTAAATCCTTAGGCAAAAACCTTAATCTGAAAATTGTAAATTTGAACTGAAGAAGTTGTAACTAAAAGAAAATAATTATTCTTTTTCTTTTTAAAGACTGAAAATTAGAATTTTAATGACGTAATTGCATAAGTGGATAAAAACAGATCTATAGTATTACTGAAATATTGTTTCATACTGCAAATACAAAAAGATAATGTTCCCGAGTAGGCATGGATACCGCCTCAGGCTAAGAAAGTTTTCAAGTATTCTTACTGCATTTGGCCAAGACACAGTCTTGATAGACCTATGCACAGAATCACTCCAACCAAAATATGCTCACTTTCTTAACAACTAAGAGCCTATTTATAACAGTGTTCCACTCTAGATTTTTTTGTGATTTGCATGTGGGATAGTAAGATTTTTACCAAAAAAACAATCTCCATTTAGTAACAAATAGTAAAACCAACCTAAACAAACATAAAATCCCCAATGACAATCTATTGGCACCTTAACAGTTCTATTCATTACTGTGTGCGAATATTATTGTTCCATTTGAACTGAAATTTTGTCCAGCAGTATGCTCGCCCAGAAGTACAACTGTGAGTTAAGCTGGAGCATTATTCTTGCTTCAAAATGCTAACCTCAAGTCATAATCTCTGTTTTAAATCGCTGCATTATCTTCAACAAAATGGCAAAATGAAGGGTCAAAACATAAACTAGTGAGTTTACGAGTTTGCCGACTTTGCTTGATCATCAAATTAAGTAATACATCAGGCTACATGTAAAAGTTTCCAAATGTGCCAATCACCAGACATGATTGATGATTATCATAGCAATAAACCCCACACATAGACACACTAAAAAGTAAACCGACACAGTCAAGAGTTGTGATCCTCCCCATGATTATGTTGGAAGTGTTCCATAAACCTCTGCAATTCCAGTTTCACCACGTCTCTTAGAAAGACATTGTTGAGATCACACACCTTAATTTTATTTTTACAATACCCAACTTGTTCTCCAGATTATCCAGTCTCCAATCACAATCTTGGGGTTGTCATCGATTCTTGGCATTAGTTGGCGGAATTTCTATTTCTCTCAATTTCTTCTCTAGCTGTGCCACCTTATGTGTCAGATTTTGGTTGTGTTTGTTTAGCAGATTATCTTGTTTAACTAGACTCCACCATAACATCCCGAGTTTGTAATGCTGGTTTTGAAGTAACTATACCCCACCATCACATCTTGAGTTTGTAATGATAACTGTAATGCAACTAAACCAACTTTCCTGTTACTTCTCAAAGTTCCTGGGTCTGATAAATCTCCTTTTCTGGATTTGTTGTTTAATGTACCTTACTTTTCTACCTATTTGTTCTCCTTCACTCATTTTATCTCTCCACTACAAAGGGAACCAATATCCTTTTGAGACTCTGCTATTTTTCCTTGTTGGACTTGCTACTAATGTTCCTTCTAAACAATTGTCCTTCCCTGTTTGAATTTGTAATTTTTTATGTTACCATACTTGCACACTATCAATAAACTATTATTTTTAGGTCTATTAATATATTCTTTGAAATTTTGAATAGTAGTTATGAATTACAATAAGTACAGCCAGTATTCTTTTTCCCTATGTATATTGATTGCTTTAAGTTACTAGTGCATTACAATTTAGAATGTTTCTGTTTTATCGATCAGCACCCTAATTTTAATTTCCTTAATAATTGATTCTTATTGTTTAGCTGTTGTTCCCTCTAAGCATAGGTTTGGTCATCGTTGTATATACCATTACACGACATTTGTTAACAAAGGTAGCTTGTTACTTTCCTATGGTATAATGCACTTAAGCATTGCTGATTAATTTCTGAGTTATGCTGGTGTCAATGCTTTGATCATAAGTACTAGTTAGCTTGAGGTTTTCAAGGATCTCCAGCATATGTTTAGTGGCGGATCTTATGCGAGTCAGGCCTGCACTTGGAGGCCATGCTCGTCGTAATCAAATTTAGCAATGAACGTGTTTCATTTCAAATTCTGTTGTGTTCTATAATATATTGTATAATGTTTATGTAAATTATCGTAGGCAGATTTCAGTGTTCTATGTAATTGTGACTGCTATTTTGTTTGGTATCACATTTGTATTTTTGGTGCCATTGGCACTTCAAGTTCTAGAATTTGGTATGAATTTGTGAATTTATAATGTAATCAATACCTAGTACCCTTGTTATCATAAGTTATTCCTTGATATATGGTGCTTTTATTGGCACTCAAAACCATAGCAACCCACAGTTGATATTCTCTATTATTATTGTCAATAAAAATTTGACAAAATGGGGAGAAACAAAAAGTGAAATAGTTCTTGATGAGATGTGAAGTTGACATCAGTTAAGCCAACTAGAGAAACGAGGAGTAGTTGGCAGAAGAATTAAATCTTTTCTGGGATCCTCCATGAATCGAAAGACATGCAAGTTACAGTCACCAAGTGATTGATACCTTGTGTGGAATGCATACATTGAAAGGTTTGATGCTCATTCTGCTTTGTTCTCTTGCATTTTGATATACTGACTTATAGAATGTCCAAGAAGAACAATAATAAAAATAAGAGTGCTAGGATGTGAAATAGCACTATGAGGATCACTGATCCATTATTATTGTCAATAGAAACTTGAAAAATGGGGAAAAAATATGGAATATTTCTCAATGAGATGTGAAGTTGACATTAGTGAAGCCAACTAGAGACACGGGAGTAGTTGGCAGAAAAATAAGTATTTTCTGGTGTCCTCCATGAATTGAAAGATGTACAAGTTACAGTCACCGAGTGATTGATACCTTGTGTGGAATGAGACATCGGTAGGTGTGATGCTCATTCTGTTTTGTTTTCTTGCATGTTGATATACTGACTTATGGAATGTCCAAGAGGAATAAGAACAAGAAGAAGAATGCTGGGGTGTGAAATAGCACCATGAGGATCACTAAGGAATGAGGAATAGGCAGAGAAAGTGAAGCTGGAAGAATTAATGACTATTTTTTTAAAATTCGTAAGATTCAACTAATATTGTTTCTGAGAAATAGTTCAAAGGGGAATGCAATTGTTACAAGGACTTTAGAGATTGGCAATAAAACAGAGAAGAAAGTAGAGATTTGCAAAGATGACGAAGAAATAGTTTGGGAGATTGCACTAAATGAGAGGTTTTGCAGTCCAATGGGAAGGTAAGCTGTAGGAAAATTTGACCCTGACTGACATGACAAAAGTGGCGAATCACAATGTGTAAGCACACATCAAGTAAGCTAATGATTATGGAGTTAATGATAAAGGCAAGTCTAACAATGAAGGAATGAACAAGGTTGACAACATTACGACACCATCCATCCTTTTCGAGAAAGAGATTATAAACTGCTTAAAGTGTGGGAGGTCCAGGTGCAGAGACCTGCATGGTAAGAAGAGGATGCAAGCATAGGTGCGATTCAACGTATTCTATGCTAATGAAAAGCTGAAAAGTTAGGCATGATCTGCTTAAACAGAGTGAAGTAATGCAAACAACCAAATATAGTGGTAAAATCTGTGATAATGGGTGACATATAGAAGCTGCCAAATTTCATTGGTGATGGAAATCAATACCCAATAGACATTGTACCATATGTGAAACCACATGGTCTGCAAATGGTTAGATTGACAAAAGCTATTAGACAGTATTTTTACCAATTTGGATGGGGTTGGCTAATAATTGGTTTATGGTACAGAATAAGTCATGGATTGGCACATGGCTAAGGTTGATAAACACCTTTGAAAAGTAATTCAAATTACTTTGAGGTGGTGATGAGATTGTGGGAGAAATCTATGCTACAATCCAGGGAAAGAAAATTTCTGTTAAACTTATAATATGATCACCCTTCTACTGATGGGTTGTGGTTGTTCATCGAGGGCCTAGGACTGAATCATAGGTAGAAGGTGACAAATTTTCCTCAAAAAATCTAAAGGCTAAAATGATTCCTATGTCTGAGCAATGAATTTGGAGAGCGAAATAAGGTGAATGCTGGAACAAACACAATCAAATGGCTTTGACAATGAGGGTGGTGATGATCCGACCAAAATATGTGTCAATATCAATCAACCCTAAGGAGGGACATCGCGAGAATGTTTTTTGGATGCGAAGAAAGAAAAGAAAAAGGAGAGGAAATAAGTTTGCTGTGAGACTATACTGATGCAAACTATCCGTGTAACGAATTTGATGGAATATGCGGGGTGAACTGTTAGGAAGTCGAGGATTGTTTGGACAAATTGAAACACAAGAACGACTAGTGTTGTTGATCGATGCACCAAATTGGAGAGGAATCCACTATTAGCAGCTTAAGGAATTCTTGCCACAATAGATGATAAAGTTCACAAAGTGGTGGTGATGCAGGACATAGACTAGGACACTGATTATTGTCATATTATTAATAAGTGTAGAGCATGTTACAAGTGGGTCCATTTTGCAAAAACTGCCCAAACAAGCAGAAGTCATCCCTGACATTGATGTGTTGGTGATGTGGGCCTGTACTTGATGACAACAATGATCTCTAGGCACAAGGTGATAATGCTAACATGGATGATATGAAAGAAGCTTTGCCGGCATCACGAGGGTGTAGCTAAAGAAAACCATCTACGTTGACCTTGTTGTTGAAGCAAAGTATGCCTGACACCTAAGCAGCTAAGGCAGCAATGGAGGAAGCTTGTGCTGCTTTGGGTAAGACATTAGAGCAGCCATCATAGTAATAGCATAAGTCCACATGGGTACAATCATCTGATCATTCTATTGCTAAGCATGTTATGGAGGTTCAGGTTCCTATTAGAGTCAATGATTTTTGCGTACTGTTCTAATGTTGCATGTAGTAC
Organism: Taxus wallichiana var. yunnanensis; assembly: GCA_018340775.1. NCBI lineage: Eukaryota > Viridiplantae > Streptophyta > Pinopsida > Cupressales > Taxaceae > Taxus > Taxus wallichiana. The sequence continues at coordinate 1,005,648,491 of CM031239.1, forward strand.
ATCACCAATTATCAATGCTAGTTGATGTTCGATTTCACATTGCTTGTTTATTAAGTGTAATTCAGTCTTGACAATGATAAGTTCATATTGTTTAAAGCAAATTAATTCTGATATTTTTTGTGACAGTTGCTTCTTGTTTCCCCCCATATGAAGGTCCGGCACATACCCTGCAGGGCATGGGTATGTGTACGGTATGTACCCGGTATGCAATACGGGTATGGTACGCCGGGGGTATGCTCCACCCAGACGTAGCTGGGTACTGCTGGACATACCCTGGCCGTACCCAGCCATACCCAGAGTACCCACAGTAAAAACAACAATTTTTTTTAATTTTTTGTTTTAAATTTTAATTTTTTTTTTGGGGGTCAATAAAGGTCAACAGATGGGATTACGTAAATGATTCAACTGTTGTAAAACTTCACAGAAGTACCTAAAACAATGGCTGAAACTGCAAGAGATGAGTTTGGGTAATGTAGGATCAAAAAACGCAGTGGCAGCATCTCCACAAACAAGTAAGACTAATGCAGGAATAATAAGTGAAACCCCAAAGGAATCTGAATTGCCAGCTTTGAAGGGAGCCGGTAATAGCGGAATTCCAGTCCAGTTATGTGATTTGTTATTATTTATGTTAATAATTGGACATAGTAACATTTGAAGTTTACAACAATGTACTTGTTTGAAGTTCGATCAATGAATATCACGACAATTTGCATTGAATTATTAATATGTTATTTGGCTATTTCACTTAATTAATAATTTCTTTACTCTATTCATGTATAAGGCTGAATTTTTGCTTATTTGGCTATATTTTTAAATATTTTATATTTATATTGTATGGCCGTATACCGCCCCCAAAAAAATTGCTGATCCCCATACCCATACCCATGGGCCGTATTGTACCCTATACCGGCTATCTGGGCCATATCATAAAGCAACAACTTTTTGGTCATTTAGACACCTTGATTTTCTTTGATATTCTGGAAAAGCTATATGAAGCATTAATTGGGGGTTACAATTTTATTGTTTGACACATCTTAATAGTGTATTACTTGTTAATTGCATTCTTCCTTTTCCTGACATGGGCTATGAAGTTGAGACCTGAACTATTGATCAAGTAAACACAATGTGAATAATAAAAATATTTAAATATGAAAATGATCCAATGTGGAACCCTGAAAATATTGCATGTGCATGGTTGATTCCTAGAAGATTTTCCTAGAGGATTTGATTTCTGTAAGTTGTTTGATGATTATACCAAGTGATAGTCCCATTTATAGATGCCTATAAGCCACCCCTAGAGATTTTGATGCTTGTAAGATGTCCCATGGGAATATTCTGATTTATAGTTTGACACTTGAAAGTTTTTGTTAGAGTTAGTTATACTTGTAAGTCATCCCATGATAATAATTTTTAGCTTTATTTTGTTGGTTAACGCTTGTATGGTACCCCTTTTGGTTGACTCATGTCAGTTGTTTGTGAACTTATAATTTATCATACACGAGATGTTGCTTGAGGGCAATTGTTTGTTTCTCCGAGCAATTTTTTTGGGATATACAAGAAGACAAGCTGGTTGGAATCCTAAATTAGAGATGCTTGTGTGGCGATGTCTGCTAAGGGACTTCCATCTATAGAAATTATATTGGCGATAGTCTTAACCTTCCCTTCACAGTGCTTTTGATAGCTAGCAGTTTGTGGAGGGTCTTAAGTTTTAACCTTCACTATGTGAATTTCAGAAGGTCCTATTAGTGAGAGTGTAAAGGAGTCCAATTTTCTATGAAGGATGATGATGAGATGCAACACATAGGTAGATATTTGTATGGGTGCTCTTTCTCTATATACCTGCCTCACCAAAGAAAAGATGGAGATAAAGACATCTAGATAGTGACCACACCAAGGAGGAGAAATGCTACCTAATTAGGGTCTCCGAATGGAATGCGTGTGGAATGAGGAAGATCTTGAGTGTCTTCAGTAATATATAAAAGAGGATTGAATTGTAGGGCCAACAAAGAAGGATTCATGGGACATGCCGAAAGCATTTATTCCTATTAGTGAAGATATATCTCTTTTTAAATTATAATTTATAAAGAAAGCACAAGGTAAAATCCATCTTCATTCCACAAAATTAAATTGAAAGCTTCATCAAGTCCACAAAAGACCATCTTGAACAAAATTCAGCTTGTAGCATTTGTCACATTGATTGCATGTATGGTCACCCTTGTATAAGAAAAAGATTAAAGGAGCATTGTTGAAATCCGCCTTGATCACATCAAGAGCTAATCCCTAACAGAACATCCTCCTAAGTCCGTGCATGATATTTACATGGACAAGGCAAAAAAAATTGGCGAGGAGGAACACAACAGGAAGAGGAAGATCAATTAAGTTGTTGAGATTGGAAACACCCTAGCAATCTCAATCACTATGATGGATTAGAATTTAGTGGCATGGAAACCCATCATTCGCCCTCTCAAATCTCATGACTGATCATATTAATGGTTTTGCTATTCATTAAATATTGTATGTGGGCATTAATTATTTGTGGTTGTTTTTGGTGATCTCAACATTGCATTGTAACTCGAGGTTATCTCTATAAGGAGCTCTTATCTATCTTCTTAGAATAGATCCCGACAATGTACTGCCGAGTGCTGTTCGAACATGATCATTTTAAAATCCTATTCACAATTATTCCGGAAATTGTTTTTGCTTAACATTATGGATTCTGGAAGCTTGAAGTCTTTAAACTAATCATTGTGTCTTTAAACTAATCATTGCTACCATTCCTCTCTCTCGGTAAACTGCCTAAGTGATTGTATATCATCAATGTGTCCAGCATCTATAAAAGTGCATTGATTTGTTACACATGTTCTTTCAACTCATTTTCATGCTTCTTGTATTAACATGTGACTATCACTATAATGTAGTCATCCATCATATTCAAGTAAATATGAATGCACTGGATTTTCTTAATGATATGTTTCTTGTCCTTAAGGTTTGAAAATCATCCTTGAGCTATTGTAATCTTCTAAACTAAAATTTTCCTTTGGAAAGCAATGAGATGGCTTTTAGATAATTTCTAGATGTAGTGTAAATGGCCGTGCTCTTTAGTTTTTAACTCTGGTTTTAATAAAGCATTCACGATTTTGTAGGCTGAACCTTATAATTTTCTTGCAGGTGGGTGACAGTGACGAAAAGTTGGCAGAAGGAATTAAACTCTATGCAGTTGCAACAGCAGCAACCTCTAAACGGTCTATTCTTGGGGATCTCACTATGGTATGTTTTAAATTATAAATTCTGGCATGTTTTCCTTTATAAGATTTTCCTAGTATATTAGGAATTTTCATGAGAAGAGGATCTTGTTGATGAAAACAAAGGGAAAGTTGACGAGAATCTTGTTGAACAAGTGCATCCACCTATAAAAGCATGGACTTCTACAAAGAAAGGTGACAACTCATTAGTATGTATGGCATGCAAAGTCAACAGCATGCAAACGATGCCGTTGTTAATAATTTAATGGCAACGGCATTCCACTCAATAATACTTTCTCTTCTTATTATAAGGAAATGGTGTAGGAGATTGCAAAGGGAGGGACTTCTTATTGTACCCTGCATGATTATAAGTGGAGTACAAGCTTGCTGGCCAAGCAAGTGCCAAGATTAATGTGCCAATGGAGACGGACAAAATTGGATAAAGACAGGGTGCTCAATCACTAGTTGTGACTTATGTGGGCAGATATTAGTAGGTGGCCTCCTGTCAACTATATTGTCACATCTTGAACTGGTTTCTTCTTCTTCAAGATCATAGGTTTTCTTGAAAGCAAAAGGATGCTAGTTTTGTATTGAGCTATTCAAAGAAAAGCTATTTAGGAGGTTGGGCGGTCCAATCTGGCACAGGTTGTAATTGATGTAGGTGCATTTTGTAGATTGGCAGTATGATGGTGGAAAGTAAGTACTAATATATACTAGACCTCGTGTTATGTTCATGCATCGAAGGAGATTGAGAGGATTGCTTGGATTTCACAATTGGTGAAAGCGGCTAGAGATGTGCAGATGTTTATCTGCAGCCACTACACATCCTTGGCCTTTACAGGTCTTATATGAGAAAAAAATTCCTTAAGCCCACTGAAATCATCTATGCCAGCTGCATCCTCCGATTGGAGAGGTTGCTTTTGGTGTAACAACCATTCTACATTATGGTTGTACTTGTGACTCTGTGAGCAGTCAGTGGTCCAGGCTTAGTCTAATTTTTGTGGGCAATTTTTCACCAATTGGATTAATATAAAATATCACAAGTTAGATTTGCCAACTAGCATGATTTTCAAAAATATTTGCTGAGTTTTCACATCAAATGTATATGAAGCTATTAGATTTACCAAAATATATATATCTACTTATAATATATCCTATAATTTTCTCCTCAATGTTAGTCTAAATATAGTCTACAATACGCTTTTGATGTTTGTTGGGATCTGAAAGATTTTCCAACCACTCTATTTTAATAAAAAGCTTCTTTTTCAAAATTTTCTCTAGTCAAACATTAACCTAATCCAAGGTTGGGGAGCGGAAGAAGGTAAAGTGTTAGCTTTAGATGATGATTGGTGGGACTACTGCAGAAATGTTGTATGATAGAAGCAATTATTTATGCAGACATATAAATGAGACCTTTTCTTGGAGAAATTTATTAGACCTTTGATAGCATGAATAGCCTTTTGTGAGAGAGATCCTACAATACAGTTGTGCGTGCAGAATATTCAATACATCATTCAGCATAGGTGAGACTGCATGAATTACACCTTAGGGCATATCACCCTGTGCACTTAACTGAAAATGGTATTGGAGAGACTCGGGAGTATCTTATTTATGAAGAGAGGGTAAAGCTGGGTTTTCTGATGCTATGAAGAAAATGTAGTGTGGAGGAGGTCATGAGAATTTAGCATCAATATCTTCAATTTGTAGAATCGACGAGCCCTGTCAACAAACCTAATGTAAGGGAGGATAGACATAAGAGGGCATGGAAAACCCAATCTGGTGGCGGTGGATGCAGGAGGACAAAACTTGAGATCTTTATCATCTTTTCGTTTGTTTACTCCCTCGGTTGCTAGTTTGTTTATGACTGAGAGGGACTAGCTGACTTATAATTCCATCCACTTCATCAAGAGGAAGAGACATACATTCAGGACACCAAAGAAGCTAGTTGAATTACATAGTGCTTTACATTTTTAGTCGTTGAAACCCAGTAGTATTTGAGGTTACCTGTAAAGTTGTGAAGACTATGATTGCTACAAATTCACAACACATGCCATGTTGCTGAATTGTGTCGCATGGGGATGCCATCCTGCTTCCCCTTTCCTCTGCATTTGTTTCACACATTCTCAGGATGTTTCAGATTTATTTTCACATCCAGGGGTCAAGTTGTAAAATTAAAAAATAGGGTGTAGGGGTATATTCAAACATTAATTTCCATGATCATTGATAATATAGCAATTGGATAATCATATTTACAATTCTGTATGTATACTTCTGTGTTTTCACACAGTTTTTGAATTCTATTTTTAATGGTCAGTGTTATTTGAATTCCAGCTGTTTAGGATCTTTAGTGAGTGAATTCCTAATCTTGGTGAGATTTTGACTCTCGTGTATATTTAAGTTATTGCTATGATGACCAATTTCTGTGAGCAGTCATTACTTGACGACCATTCGCTCATGTATGTTGCTAATAATCACAAGGCAAGGGGGACACACAAAGCACACAAGTACCTCTAAACATTTGTTAGTATGAAGAGGAATAGCGCTTATTAGAAATTTATACTGTCCTCTTTTCAAAATTAATTAATTCCGGATACTTGAAGCCTATTTTTATTATTTTCCATAGGCTAAGGGGAAATTAAAAGAGGAAAATAAATTAATTTAAGTGGTCCAAGGATATTTTTATATTTTAATTGAAAAAGACACTTAAATTATATTTTTAACCCAAAAACATAAATAGAATAAAATAATAATAGAAGGTTGACTTCTATTATTGGGTGCCAAATTTAGAA